>CM029017.1:5756252-5839542 GCA_016801055.1 Panax notoginseng
CATTCCTTTCATTGTTGACTTCCTGGTGGGGATGCACCGAAACCAGACTTTCCGTATGAGACGTTGTAAATGGCGATGGCAAGCTGATAGGTATCAATGTGACTGTTATCCAAGTCTGGGATGAGAGTCACAGTTTTGAACGATATTTCTATTGTTAATAAATATTCTTGACGTATTCTTGAAGACTTCTTAGCCTACCCCAGAGCGAAAAATTGAATTTTGTATTGACCACAGTACAAAACCTATTTCTTAAACCCTCAAATATTTCTCAACAACAAAAACGAACGTATTATGCGCCAAAGACGTTGGCTCGAGCTGTTGAAGATTACGATCGTACCATTCATAACATCGTGGAAAAGTGAACGTGTAGCTGAACGCGTTGTGTAGAAGATCGTATATGGTTACAAGTGTGAATATTCGAACCCACGAGAAGATACGAATATACGATTAAAATCGACTTTAATTTGATAAAGTTAAAAATTGCTCAAGCTACAGACCTAGAGCTGATGCGTATGAGGAGAAGGTGCAAGAAGGTGCTATGCCGGAAGCAAGAAATCGATATTTCAAGTCAACTCCAGACTTTGTGTTCTAACGACCCTGATTTAAAGTATGAAATCATGAATTGAGGCGTACAAACACACCGTTTGCAATCCATCCTGGAAGTACCAAAATGTATCATGATCTTCGTCATACATTTTGGTGGAGCAATATGAAGAGAGAGATAGCGTTGTTTATCTCAAGGTGTCTAACTTGTCAACGAGTCAAAGCGGAGCATCAAGTACCAAAAGGTCCATTGCAACCACTTGAAATTCCAGAATGGAAGTGGAGCACATTACCATGGATTTCGATACCCCGGTCTTCCTAGGGTTTCTCAAGGTATTGATGCGATTTGGGTCATTGTTGATAGATTGACCAAGTCTGCTCAATTCTTACCGATACGAGAAACTTATACACATGAACGTCTTGCTCTATGTACATAACACGAGATTGTAAGACTGCATGGTAAGCCAGTATCCATAATTTCTGATCGAGACCCAAGATTCACTTCACGATTTGGGTTAGTTTACAAAAAGCTATGGGCACGGAGTTACGATTTAGTTCAGCATATCATCCTCAGACGGACGAACAATCAGAGAGGACTATTCAAACTCTTGAAGATCTATTAAGACTCTGTGTCTTTGACTTCAAAGGAAGTTGGGACAAGTTCCTTACCATTGGTGGAGTTTTCCTACAACAACAGTTATCAAGCAAGTATTGGCATGGCTCCAATTCGAAGCATTGTATGGAAGAAAATGTCGTTCTTCAGTATGCTGGGATGAGTGTGGCGAAGCAACGTTGTTGGGACCGGAGTTGGTACGTATGACTACAGAAAAGATTCAAACGATCCGACAACGTATAAAAACCTCACAAGATCGACAAAAGAGTTATGCTGATCTTCATCGAAAGGACGTGGAATTTGATGTAGGAGATCATGTGTTCTTACGTGTTGCTCCATGGAAAGGAGTTACGAGATTTGGAAAGAGAGGAAAGCTAAATCCTCGATTCATCGGTCCATTTTTAATCCTCGATCGAGTAGGAACTGTGGCTTATAGACTGCTTTAACCGCCAAGTATGTCTCGAGTTCATAACGTTTTCCACATATCCATGTTACGCAAATATGTGGAAGACCCGAACCACATTATTGAGTTAGAACCGGACGAAATAGCGGAGGATTTGACGTATGAAGAAGTTCATGTTCAAATCTTGGATAAGAAGGAACATATTCTACGCTCCAAGGTTATACCTCAAGTCCAAAGTTTTGTGGAGAAATTCACGATGATGAGGAAATGACTCGGAGTTAGAATCAGAAATGAAATCAAGGTATCCTTACCTCTTCGACATACCAGGTACGTACCCTAATTTCGAGGGCGAAATTTCATAAGAAGGGAGGTTGTAAAACCCCAATTTTTATAAATAAAGATGAATTTTCTATAAATATCATTTTTGAATATTATGAAGTTTAATTTGATATAGTGTTATAGTAGTGTGTAATATTTATAAATTTTGCAAAGTAAGCAAGTTGTTATAAAATATTCGTTTGATCGGGGAATATTCTTTTTGTCGGGAATATTCATACAACGGCACAATCATTGGTGGACCCCACAACGGAATTATGAAAACGACAAATTATCTTTCTATAAAAATAACGGCTGAGGTGTTACCGTTAAAACCGTTAAAACTATTGAACTACTCGTAGTAAAAGTACAGTAATACGCGTGTTGCATAGTAGCACACGTATTGATTATTGATGCTTACGTGAGAAGTCACTCAGCTATACTCAATTATTGCTACAGTAATTGCTGCATCATATCTCTTAAATTATTGTCATAGTATCATCTGTATAATATGTTATATTATTGAGACGTTGTGGTAAGTTTGGTTATTTATGGGGGGCCATATGTCATCCATCTAAGAGTCTCTTCGTCAATAGTAATTACCGTCGTCAATAGTAATTACCGTCGTCAATAGTAATTACCGGCGTCAATAGTATTTACCTTGGTCAATAGTAATTACCTTCGTCAATAGTATTTACCTTGTCAATAGTAATTACCTTGGTCAATAGTAATTCCTCGGCAATAGTATTTACCTTGGTCAATAGTAATTACTTTCGTCAATAGTAGTTGTCCCTTCAATATTACCAAGAGTCATTTGACCCTTCGTTAAGACCAAGAGTCATTTGACCCTTCGTTAAGACCAAGAGCCACCCTCAGTTTTTTCTAAAATAGAGGCCTAGGGCTTTCATTATTTTTCACGAATTCATTCAAGCTATAGAGAGAGAAAGTATAGAGAGAATAAGAGAGAGAGAATAAAAGTATTCTGCTACATCACTTTTCCCAATATCCAGTTCTTTTAAGGTAGGGAATATTATTTCTTTTATATTCATGAAGAGAACTTCTGTTATTCCATTTGTTATTATTCTGTTGGAATAACCAGTATACGCGGTCTACCCTATACTTGGTGACATTCTTCTATTATTCTGTTGGAACATCCTGTCTGTGTGTTTTACACCGGACCTGGTTCCGTTTTTTATTCTGTTGGAACATCCTGTCTGTGTGTTTTACACCGACCTGGTTCCGTTTTATTATTATTCTGTTGGATATCCTGTCTGTGTGTTTTTACACCGGACATGGTTCCATTATTTATTCTTCTGTCGAATATCCTGTCTGTGCGTTTACGCCGGACCTGGTTCCATTATTTATTATTCTATTGGAATAACCTGTCTGTGCGGTCTATCGCATGCATGGTGATTTCTTTTTTATTCCATTCTTTATTGTACTCAGTTGGTTAAGTTTTGACTTCTATACTCCATGAAAGTTGTGGAATATCCTTGATAGTTGCGTTTCATCCAGTATCTTTTCAAGAAAATATTCTTCTAAGCATTCTTGAATTTTACTCCACAATGCAGTATCATGTTGACAATTTGGACGTTGTTAATTCCTGGATAATTAATTCTTGAACTTATTTTATTGAATTCTTATATCATTGTCATCATCCTCATGTTTATAAAATGTTGAAAGTCATCTGTGGCATGTAGTGCATAGATGGACTTGGTATGATTATGACCAGGGATTATTCGGTATAATCATGACCGTAATGTTACAAATGATGTGGTAAAAGTCCTCATTGGCCCGTAGTGCATTGATGGACAGTTGTTGGCATGATCATGACCATTAATGAATATACGAATATCCTTGGCCGTAGTGCAGGGGTGATTCGATGATGTGGATTATTTTATAAGCTGAGTCTCAGCGATCACAGTGTTGGAAAATCTTTTAAATCATAAAAGATAGTAGAGTTTATTTTCTACTTGACTCTTTTAATGGATTGCTTGTTCCGCTACAGTTAAACTTGATGTCTATTATCAGTTTAACATTGTTGAAGGCTAATGATAATTTATTCTGCATTATCTTAGTCATAATATTTCTTACTGGGCTAGTTGAGCTCACCCTTTCTTTCACTGTTCTCTTCAGAAAATGAGAACGTAGCTGGACAAGTCGGGGTACGGAGTGATGGTCCGAATGATAGTATTAGTTAGTAGTCCTCACTATTCTATGTAATGGTGTTAATAAATGTAATGAGGACTTATTTTGAGTATGAATACTCTCTAGAAGATAATATTTTGTATTCAAACTCACAGTTTATGTTTGTCGTATTGTACACACGACAGATGTATTAATCAGTTGTATCTGTATTCTGTATTATGTAACTGACGACCCAAGATGGGTGATGTATACCTAATTTTGGGGGCGTCACAGTATAGACTATCGTTAGAGTTTTGATAAGCTTACCCGTGATGACCTCATTCGGTTCCTTGCGTTCTGGGAGGTCACAACAAACGCTCTCCCTTGCACAACCGGTTTTGACTTTTCTGGGACGGCCTTTGGTGCCTCCATCCTTAGCTGAAATTGTCTTCGGTAAACGACAAAATCGGCTAAATGACCTTCTCTTCCACAATTATAACATGCTTTGGACGGCATCGCGCAGTTTGGACTGATGTGCCCCTCCCCTCCGCATTTGAAACATATGATAGGTGGTCGTTCTCCTTCCTTAACGACAGGTGCTGGTGCTGACATCTTCCATCATTGTTGAATCTCCTCTTCTTAAAATGTCCATTCTTATTGTTTTGGCCCTGATTACCACCGAAGTGGTTACCATTTCTGGCCTGTTGATTCCCTCCACGCTTGTTGTCACCGCTTCGATGACTGCTCTCACTGGTATTATCATTTTGCCGGCTGCTCTCTTTTGGTTGCGTTATCTCGTTATCGCGCTCCAACCACCAACTGAGCCCTATTTACAACATCTGAATACAAACACAGTTTATGAGAAACAAGATGTTGACGTATCTCCGCTTCAAACCTCTTAAAAACATCCGCGTCATTCTTTCTTCATTATCCACCAGTGGGACGCAAACCGGGATAACTCCGCAAATTTTGCCTCGTACTGCGACACGGTCATATTATTCTGCTCCAATTTGATGAACTCCACCTCCTTCATGTGACGAATACTCTCGGGAAAGTATTTGTCGTTAAACAGATCTTGGAACTTCTCTCCCAAGACATCTTCAGTGCGGCAGGTTGAGTACGCTTTATCGATTCCCACCAGTAATCCTGCCTCTCCTCGCAACATAAAGGCGGCAAAGGGAACCTTTTGCTCCTCGGAGCTAACCCAAGACATCAAATATCTTGGTGATCTGCTTTAATCCATGTTTCAGCTACAAGTGGCTTGGGTACTCTCCTTAAACTCCGGTGGTCCCAGCTCCTTAAACTGTTTAGTTAGCGTGACCGCCTGATAGTTTCCAGTATTTCCACCTACGTTGTGGACAGGAGCCGCTTTCCACCACCTGTTGTCATGAATTGCATAAAGCCTCTGAACATTGATCATTCATCATTTGGTCAGTGTTGTTATTTGCATGAGGATTGACACCTTCCTGATGCACATTATCCTGATTATTGATATGTGGTGAATCAACAGTCGTCTGTGCTCCATTGCTATTCTCAACATTCTCAGATGCCATTTTCAGATACTGCCACAAAATAAAAATTAATTGATATGTCATATATTATCCTTATATTATGACCGACAAATTAAATACCATGCAAATAAACTTAGGTATGTCATACTAGCGAAGGAATTCCCCGTCTCTCCCCTCCTAGTTCTATTCTCACATCTTAGCCAGGGATCATATCCCTAAGCTCTGATACCAACTGTGACGCCCCAAAATTAGGTATACATCACCCATCTTGGGTCGTCAGATACATAGTACAGAATACAAATACAACTGATTAATACATCTGTCGTGTACAATACGACAAAACATAAACTGTGAGTTTGAATACAAATATTATCTTCTAGAGAGTATTCATACTCAAAAGGAGTCCTCATTACATTTATTAACACACCATTACATAGAATAGTGAGGACTACTAACTAATACTATCATTCGGACCATCACTCCGTACCCCGACTTGTCCCAGCTACGTTCTCATTTCCTGAAGAGAACAGTGAAAGAAAGGGTGAGCTCAACTAGCCCAGTAAGAAATATTATGACTAAGATAATGCAGAAAAAATTATCATTAGCCTTCAACAATGTTAACTGATAAAATATAATAGACATCAAGTTTAACTGCAGCGGAACAAGCAATCCATTAAAAGAGTCAAGTAGAAAATAAACTCTACTATCTTTTATGATTTAAAAGGTTTTTCAACACTGCGATCGCTGAGACTCAGCTTAATAAAATAATCCACATCATCGAATCACCCCTGCACTACGGCCAAGGATATTCGTGTATTCATTAATGGTCATGATCATGCCAACAACTGTCCATCAATGCACTACAGGCCAATGAGGACTTTTACCACATCATTTGTAACATTACGGTCATGATTATACCGAATAATCCCTGGTCATAATCATACCAAGTCCATCTATGCACTACAGGCCACAGATGACTTTCAACATTTTATAAACATGAGGATGATGACAATGATATAAGAATTCAATAAAACAAGTTCAAGAATTAATTTATCCAGGAATTAACAACGTCCAAATTGTCAACATGATACGCATTGTGGAGTAAAATTCAAGAATGCTTAGAAGAATATTTTCTTGAAAAGATACTGGATGAAACGCAACTATCAAGGATATTCCACAAATTTCATGGAGTATAGAAGTCAAAACTTAACCAACTGAGTACAATAAAGAATGGAATAACAAAAGAAATCACCATGCATGCGATAGACCGCACAGACAGGTTATTCCAATAGAATAATAAATAATGGAACCAGGTCCGGCGTAAACGCACAGACAGGATATTCCGACAGAATAATAAATAATGGAACCAGGTCCGGTGTAAAACACACAGACAGGATATTCCAACAGAATAATAATAAAACGGAACCAGGTCCGGTGTAAAACACACAGACAGGATGTTCCAACAGAATAATAAACGAACCAGGTCCGGTGTAAAACACACAGACAGGATGTTCCAACAGAATAATAGAAGAATGTCACCAAGTATAGGGTAGACCGCGTATACTGGTTATTCCAACAGAATAATAACAAATGGAATAACAGAAGTTCTCTTCATGAATATAAAAGAAATAATATTCCCTACCTTAAAAGAACTGGATATTGGAAAAGTGATGTAGCAGAATACTTTTATTCTCTCTCTCTTATTCTCTCTATACTTTCTCTCTCTATAGCTTGAATGAATTCGTGAAAAATAATGAAGCCCTAGGCCTCTATTTATAGAAAAACTGAGGGTGGCTCTTGGTCTTAACGAAGGGTCAAATGACTCTTGGTCTTAACGAAGGGTCAAATGACTCTTGGTAATATTGAAGGGACAACTACTATTGACGAAAGTAATTACTATTGACCAAGGTAAATACTATTGACGAAGGTAATTACTATTGACCAAGGTAAATACTATTGACCAAGGTAAATACTATTGACGAAGGTAATTACTATTGACCAAGGTAAATATTATTGACGAAGGTAATTACTATTGACGACGGTAATTACTATTGACGAAGAGACTCTTAGATGATGACATATGGCCCCCCATAAAATAACCAAACTTACCACAACGTCTCAATAATATAACATATTATACAGATGATACTATGACAATAATTTAAGAGATATGATGCAGCAATTACTGTAGCAATAATTGAGTATAGCTGAGTGACTTCTCACGTAAGCATCAATAATCAATACCGTGTGCTACTATGCAACCACGCGTATTACTGTACTTTTACTACGAGTAGTTCAACAGTTTTAACGGTTTTAACGGTAACACCTCAGCTGTTATTTTTATAGAAAGATAATTCTGTCGTTTTCTCAATCCGACAATAATTCCGTTGTGGGGTCCACCAATGATTGTGCCGTCGTACGAATATTCCCCGACAAAAAGAATATTCTCCGACCAAACGAATATTTTATAACAACTTGCTTACTTTGCAAAATTTATAAATATTACCCACAACTATAACATTATATCAAATTAACTCCATAATATTCAAAAATGATATTTATAGAAAATTCATCTTTATTTATAAAAATTGGGGTCTTACATTCGCCTCGTACTGGGATACCGTCATGTTATTTTGTTCTAGTCTAATAAACTCCACCTCCTTCATATGACGAATACTTTCAGGAAAGTACTTGTCATTGAATAATTTTTGAAATATTTCCCAGGACATGTTGAGTGCGTTAGGCTGGGTACGCTTCACAGACTCCCACCAGTAGTCTACCTCACCGCGGAACATAAAGGTGGCGAATGGAACCTTCTGTTCCTCCGTGCATCCCAAGACATCGAATATCTTGGTAATTTGCTTGACCCACGTTTCCGCCATGATCGGATCCGACTTTTCCTTAAATTCTGGTGGTTCAAACTCTTTGAACTGCTTGGCTATGACAGACCGCGCGTTGCTAGTACTTCCACCCGTATTTGGTACACGAGTCTCCCTCGCCTGATTTTGCATGAACTGCAAAAAGCTCCTAAACATTCCATCATTCATCGTTTGCTCGGTAACGTTGTTTACAGGAGGAATATTGCCTTCCTGTTGCACGTTTTCCTGGGTGGTGATAAAAGGTGTGTCCACGGTCTGATTTACTCCATTATTAACGTTCTCAGCTGCCATTCTTAAATACTGCCATAAAATAAGGGTTAATAGTCATGTCATATATTATCCCTATACTCTGACCGACCAAATAAACACCAAATAAACTTAGTCAGGTCATACTAGCGAAGGAATTCCCCGTCTCTCCCCTCTTAGTTCTTGTCTCACATCTCAGCCAGTTTCAAATTTGATAAAAACTCATATCAAATTTGATAAAAACTCATATCAATATTTCAGCATAATGATATTGAAGAAAATAATATCATTAAGAAGAAAATAATATCCCTTACCTCAAAATATCAGTACTTCTGGTCGAAATACCGGTATAAGGCTGAAAGAAATTTGCTCTGATGAATAGAAACTCTCAAAGTATCTAAATACTCACAAAATACACTCAAAAATCTAGAGAGAGAAAACTTGTTTCTGGTGTGATTTTCAATTCTAACTTAGTCCTCTATTTATAGGAAAATGTTAGCACGCCGAAGCAGACTTAACCTGCAACCTGATGGCTTTACCGGTTATTATTCCCACCCACCACATTTGAATAAAAATATCAACACATTTCTTCACCAACCAAGAGTGGGGCCCACAAATTCTAGAATTTTCCACCAAAATGATTAACTCCGAAAATTCAACAATTTCTGAACCAGTCATCTCGTAAAATTCATAATAAATCATACGTTCATTTTTAACGGTTCAAAATTTATGGACATATACTCAACTTATATATGTATAACATATCCAAAAATTACCACGATCCAACAGTCGGATTAAAAATTATAACCCCCGTAAAATATCTCAAAAACCCTGATTTTTAATACCTCAATTCTGACAAAAATACTGATAAAAACCTCAACATTAACTCCTTCATTTTTAACCACAAAAATATATCCCTCATTTATATCCACATAAAATAAATATTTCCTTATCATATGAATCAATAATTAATTATTCATAAATAATATTACAGAATCACATTTATGACAACCAGGTCGTTCCCAGGAAAGAGGGGGCTTTTCAATAAGGATTTCTCCTTACTGGCGCGTAATTAGATGACCAAACCTCTCCTTAGACAGAACTTTCTAGACATTGCCAATAATGTTATCTAATAATATTATTCAAATAATATGAATTATTGATCTGATAATGAAAAATACTGTGCAACAACAATTATTGAAACAACAATAATATAAAATATCAACGCAGCAATTATTGAATCAATAAAATAAAATATTGAACAATAACTACTGTAACAATTATTGAGTAGTGCCTTCTTACGTAAGAATCAATAATTGGTGCAATACCGTGTGCTACTGTATTTTAACCACCGGGTATTCCAACAGTATTAACGGTAACAACTACGCCGTTTATTTATAAACAACTTATAGTTGTCGTTTTCTTCATCCAATCGTTTTCCGTTATGGGGCCCACACAAGGCTGCGCCGTCGTACGAATATTCCCCGACAGCAAGAATATTCCACGACCAAACGAATATTCCCCGACAAAATGAATATTTTATAACCACTTACTTTTTTTGAAAAATTTGCACATTTCACCCATAACCAAAGTATTATATCAAATTAACCCTTTATTATTCACAATAATATTTAGAGAAAATTTGATTTTATTCATTAATAAGTTGGGGTCTTACACGAGTGCGATGTTGATAAAACGAAGACCTATTTTGTATAACTTACAAATGATGAAGATAGAGTTAAAGACTCTAGGAACTCACGTGAAGATAACGAATATACGATTAGAATCGACTTTAATCGATAAAGTTAAAGCCGTTCAAGCTACATACTCAGAGCTGATGAACGTGAAGAAGAAGGTTCAAAAGGGCGTTATTCTAGAAGTAAGAATCAAAGAAGAGAGGAAATCTCAACCCTTGATTTAATCGGCCCATTTGAAATTCTCGATCAAGTAGGAACTTTGGCTTATAAACTCGTTTTACCGTCAAGTATGTCGCGTGTTCATAACATTTTTAACGTATCGATGTTACGTAAATATGCGGACGACCCGAACCACATTATTAATTTAAAATCAGACGAGATAGCGGATGATTTAACGTATGAAGATGTACTTGTTAAAATCCTAAAATATATTCTACGCTTAAAGGTTATACCTCAAGAGTTAGAATCTGACGAAGTATCCTCATCTGTTCGGCATATCAGGTACGTACGTAAATTTCGAGGGCGAAATTTCATAAGGAGGGGAGATTGTGAGACCCCAGATTTTATGAATAAAGGTTTAAATTTCTCGAAATATTTTTTTGAATATTATGGTGTGGATTTGATATAATGTTATAGTTGTTGGTAGTATTTATAAATTTTATAAAGTATGCAAGTCGTTGTATAATATTCGATTGGTGGGAAATATTCGTACAACGGCGCAATCATTGGTGAACCCCACAACGGAATTATTGTCTGATTGAGAAAACGACAAAAATATTTTATAAAAATAACGGCGGAAGTTTTACCGTTAATACTGTTGAACTACTCGGTAGTAAAAGTACAATAATACGCGTGGTTGCATAGTAGCACACGGTATTGATTATTGATGCTTACGTGAGAAGTCATTCAGTTTTGTTCAATTATTGCTACAGTAATTGTTGCATAGTATCTCACGTTATTTGATTCAATTATTGTCGATATTTTATATATTGTTAAAATCAATAACTGAGACGACAAAGTTATTAATATTATTATTTGTAATATTAACGATTTCTAGAAGTTCTGTCAAGAGAGGTTTGGTCACTTAATTGCGTGCCAATAGGAAAAAATTCTTATTGGGAAGCCCCTCTTTCCTGGGAACGACCTGGTCGATTAATATTGTGAATTATAATAAAGATGATAAATATTGTTAAAATTATTAAGGTAATTTTTATGTAGTTTTACTTATTTTATGGATTCCTATTTACCCATTTTTTCAAAATAATCGGAAGAAAATTATTTAAAGGTGGGGCCCATATGTGGGGGCCACGTGTGGGGCCATTTGTGTTGAAAAAATAATTTTGGAAATGGAAGAGTATACGTATGGAAGTATATGTATGTATTGAGTATATGGTGAGAGAAAATGATATGTGAAAGTGATAGGTGTGTGATGTGTGTATGAGTGGAAAATGGTGGAAAAGTGGTAGTGTGATAGTGATGTGTAAGAGTGATTATTGGGAGGGTGGGGGATTGATGTTGGATATGGAGGGAAAAAAATCAAGTGATATATATAATATTGATATATATAAGTTGAAAACATGTGTTTATATATATGTATTATATTTTAATTTTTGTTAAAATCTTATTGGTTAGTTGTTTGACTTAGTTGTTAGTTGATTGAAGAAATAATTCTGCAGAAATAATTCATTCATAAACAGTACACTTCCATTCTCCTATAAATTGAAGCTCATTCCTTCATTATTTATTACGAATTCACTGAAACTCTAGAGAGAGAAAATTATAGAGAGAAAGAAGAAAAGTTTTATGCTACTTAACTATTATTATATTCAATTCTTTTACGGTAAGGGGTGTTATTCTTTCTTATTAATGAAGAGAACTGTTGTTATTCCATTGCTTATTATTCTGTTGGTATAACCTGTATACGCGGTCTACCCTATACTTGGTGACATTCTTCTATTATTCTGTTGGAACATCCTGTCCGTGTGTTTTACATCGGACTTGGTTCCGTCTTTATTATTATTATGTTGGAACATCTTGTCTGTGTGTTTTACACCGGACCTGGTTCCGTCTTTATTATTATTCTGTTGGAACATCCTGTCTGTGTGTTTTACACCGGACCTGGTTCCGTCTTTATTATTCTGTTGGAACATCCTGTCGGTGCAAATTTTGTCTGACCTAGTTCCGTTATTATTATTCTGTTGGAATAACCTGTCTATGCAAAGTACCGCATGCGTGGTGATTTCTTTTGTTATTCCATTCTTTATTATACTCAGTTGGTTAAAGTTTTGACTTCTATACTCCATGAAATTAGTGGAATATCCTTGATATTTGCGCTTCATCCAGTATCTTTTCATGAAAATATTTTTCCGAACATTCTTGAATTTTACTCCACAAAGCAGTATCATGTTGACAATTTGGACGTTATTGATTCCTGGATAAATTAATTCTTGAACTTGTTTTATTGAATTCTTATATCATTGTCGTCATCCTCATGTTTATATTATGTTGAAAGTCATCTGTGGCCTGTAGTGCATGGATGGATTTGGTATGATTATGACCAGGGATTATTCGGTGTAATCATGACCGTAATGTTACAAATGATGTGGTAAAAGCCCTCATTAGCCCGTAGTGCATTGATGGACAGTTGTTGGCATGATCATGACCATTGATGAATACACGAATATCCTTGGCTGTGATGCATGGATAATTTGTGGTTGTGATACTAATGAATATCCTTGGCCGTAGTGCAGGGATGATATGGATTATTTATTAAGCTGAGTCTCAGCGATAACAGTGATGAAAAACCTTTTAAATCATAAAAGATAGTAGATTTTATTTTCTACTTGACTCTTTTAATGGATTGCTTGTTCCGCTGCAGTTAAACTTGATGTCTATTATATTTTATCAGTTTAACATTGTTGAAGGCTAATGCTAATTTTTTTTGCATTATCTTGGTCATAATATTTCTTACTGGGCTAGTTGAGCTGACCCTTTCTTTCACTGTTCTCTTCAGGAAATGAGAATATAGCTGGGACGAGTCGGGGAACGGAGTGATGGTTCAGAGGATAGCATTAGTAGTCCTCACTATTCTGTGAAATAGTGTGATAATAATTGTAATAAGGACTCCTTTTGAGTTTGTATTCTTTCTAGTAGACAATATTTGTATTCAAACTCACAGTTTATGTTTTGTCGTATTGTGCACGACAGTTGTATGAGTAAGTTGTATTTGAATTCTGTACCATGTATCTGGCGACTCAAGATGAGTGATGTATACCTATTTTTGGGGGCGTCACAGAATATATTATACTTTATTATACATAGTATTTGCATAGTACCTGCATAGTATTTGCATAGTAAAATCTTTTATAAAGTTATTTGTTTTATTAGATTATAAATAGAATAGAATATATTATATTTTATTTAAAAGATTTTGCTTTAAATATGGACCGTCAGATTAAAGTAAATCAATCTAGACTGTTCATGAGTTAGTTACTATGAAGTCAATTTTTCTATAAATAGAAGCTCATTCCTTCATTATTTTCTTACGAATTCACTGAAACTTTAGAGAGAGAAATTATATAGAGAGAGAAGAAAAGTATTCTGCTACTTCACTACTCCGATATCAAGTTTCTTTTACGGTAAGGGGTATTATTTCTTTTATATTCATGAAGAGAACTTCTGTTATTCCATTATTTGTTATTCTGTTGGAATAACCTGTATACGCGGGCTACCCTATACTTGGTGAAATTCTTCTGTTATTCCATTCTTTATTATTCTGTTGGAATAACCTGTATACGCGGGCTACCCTATACTTGGTAAAATTCTTCTGTTATTTCATTCTTTATTATTCTGTTGAAATATCTTGTCTGTGCATTTTACGCCGGACCTGGTTCCGTCTTTATTATTCTGTTGGAACATCCTGTCGATGCGTATTATGCCTGACCTGGTTCCGTTATTTAGTATTCTGTTGGAATAACCTGTCTATACGAAGTACCGCATGCATGGTGATTTCTGTTGTTATTCTATTCTTTATTATTCTGTTGGAACATCCTGTCGGTGCGAATTTCGCCTGACCTGGTTCCGTTATTATTATTCTGTTGGAATAACCTGTCTATGCGAAGTACCGCATGCATGGTGATTTCTTTTGTTATTCCATTCTTTATTATACTCAGTTGGTTAAAGTTTTGACTTCTATCCTCCATGAAATTTAGTGGAATATCAATGATATTTGCGCTTCATCCTGTATTTTTTCATGAAAATATTCTTCTGAGCATTCTTGAATTTTACTCTACAAAGCAGTATCATGTTGACAATTTGGACGCTGTTAGTTCCTGGATAAATTAATTCTTGAACTTGTTTTATTGAATTCTTACATCATTGTCATCATCCTCATGTTTATATTTGTTGAAAGTCATCTATGGCCTGTAGTGCATAGATAGACTTGGTATGATTATGACTAGGGATTATTCGGTATAATCATGACCGTAATGTTACAAATAATGTGGTAAAAGTCCTCATTGGTCGTAGTGCATTGATAAACAGTGGTTGGCATGATCATGACCATTGATGAATACACGAATATCCTTGGCCCTTAGTGCATGGATAATTTATGGTCGTGATACTAATGAATATCTTTGGCCGTAGTGCAGGAATGATGTGGATTATTTATTAAGCTGAGTCCCAACTATAAAAGTGATGAAAAACCTTTTAAATCATAAAAGATAGTAGATTTTATTCTCTACTTGACTCTTTTAATGGATTGCTTATTCCGCTGCAGTTAAACTCGATGTGTGTTATATTGTATCAGTTTAACACTGCTGAAAGGTTAATAATAATTTATTCTGTATTATCTTAGTCATAATATTTCTTACTGGGCTAGTTGAGCTCACTCTTTCTTTCACTGTTCTCTTCAGAAAATGAGAATATAGCTGGGACGAGTCGGGGAACGGAGTGATGGACTAGATGATAGCTTTAGTAGTCCTCACTATTCTGTTAAATAGTGTGACAATAAATGTAATGAGTACTCCATTGAGTGTGGATATTGTCTAGATGACAATATTTGTATTAAAACTCACAACATATGTTTTGTCGTATTTTACACGACTGTTGTATAATTAGTTTGTATTTATATTTTGTACCATGTATCTGGCGACCCAAGATGGGTGATGTATACCTATTTTTGTGGGCGTCACAATTGGTATTGTAAGACCCCAATTTTTTATAAATAAAATCGAATTTCCTCTAATTATTATTTTGAATAATAAGGTGTTAATTTGATATAATACTTTGGTTATGGGTGGAATGTGCAAATTTTGAAAAATAAGCAAGTGGTTATAAAATATTCATTGTTGTCGGAGAATATTCGTTTGGTCGTGGAATATTCTTGTTGTCGGGAAATATTCGTACGACGGCGCAGCTATTTATGGGCCCTATAACGGAAAACGGTTGGATGAAGAAAACGATAGTTTGAATTTTTACAAATAACGGCGTAGTTGTTACCGTTAACACTGTTGAAATACTCGGTTGTTAAAGTACAGTAATACGCGTGGTTGCACAGTATTGTTAAATTATTGATTCTTACGTTAGAAGTCACTCAGTTATACTCAATTATTGCTACAGTAATTGCTGCATAATATATCTCATATTATTGATTCAATTATTGTCACAGTATCATCTGCATAATATTTTATATTATTAAATCAATAATTGATACGACAAAGTTATTTATATTATTATTTGTAATATTGACGATGTCTAGAAAGTTCTATCGATGAGAGATTTGGTCACCTAATTGTGCGCCAATAGAGAGAAATCCTTATCGAAAAGCCTCCTCTTTCCTAGAAATGATCTGGTTATTAAATATTGTGAGTTATAATATTAATGATGAATAAGTTCGTGTTGATTAAAGATGAAATTGATATTTCCATTATGTTGGGATTAATAGTATTAATGGAAATTGACATTTATTTTGATAATAATTAATTTCTGGAAGTTATATTGATCAAATGAGCAATTAATTGCTATTTATAACGACCCCAAAACAGGTCCATTCCATCCAACCCATTCTGAGTCGTCAAATACATGGTACAGAAAACAACTACAACTCTATTACAACAATTGTCGTACAAAATACAACAACACATATGCTGTGAGTTTGAATACAAATATATACCAAATGTGACACATGTCCCAACCGTGGACAGCACCTCACAGTAACACCTTACATAAGGGTATAGTCAAAAACTGTTTTAGAAACTAGAATATTTGGGAAGTGCTCAAGGAAACCTTCGTACATGGGAGGCCATGCTTCTAGGTTATGATAGATATCATATGGCCACAGAATTATCCTTGGTTGACCCAATAGACCCCAAAGAAAAACGAGAAGATTACTATCATATTCTTTCCAATGGTGAGTCATCTCTTGACTTATCATTATCTCCACTGTATCTAACTGAGAATTATACTTTAAACAAACACCAAGATTATATAGGTAGTGCTTGTAGATATACTCGGCAAGTGGATGAGCACAACCCTGTCTTATGATGACACGAGGTTGTATGTCATTAGACATCTTGTATGATAGTAACAAAACACCCTTCCAACGTTGGGTTCGCCTCACCCTATTTTCTTCACCAAATATAACTACTAAATGATGACCACCGTTCTATTCCCTTGTTACCCCCGCTCGACCCAGCTACACTCCTATTACCTGAAAGGAATTGTGAAGGAAAAGGGTGAGCACAACTAGCTCAGTAAAGAATATCATGACTAAAGATAATTCAATTATCAATAGCCTTCATCAACAATAAATCAGAGATTTAGAACATATGGTAAATGATAAAAATTTCAACCATAGTTGCAGCGGAACATGCAATCCATTAGAAGAGTCAAATAGACCATAAAGTCCATTATCTCTTCCATGTTAAAAATCCACCAACAATGTTTTATCCATGTAACATCACTCAATAGTTCCTTTCCACAATCATATGAATAACTCATAATCATAATTGTGACTATAAATTTTTCTTCGCACCCAGGACGAAGAATATTTTCATCACCTGTCTTTACCTGAAACATCAAAGATCATGGTTATACCAAATTACAGTTCCTGTTTATAATCATACTAACAAATCCATCTTTACACTACGGGCCAAAGATATTCATCAACAAACCATCTTTGCACTATAGGCCAAAGATATTCAACAACAGTTCATCTTTGCACTACAGGCCAAAGATATTCATCAACAGGCCATCTTTGCACTACATGCCAAAGATATTCATCAACAATTCATATTTGCACTACAGGCCAAATATATTCATATCTCAAAGAAATATATAATCATTTCAGAATTTATATAAACAATAATTATAACCATGTTGATCAATTCACCATTGCACTTAAGCTTAAGATATTCAATTATAAATTCAATGGTCATGATCATACCAGTCACAATTCAACTTTGCACTACAGGCCAAAGAGAACCCTAGTCATGATCATACCAATAATCTATCCATCTTTACACTCCAGTGAAAGAGAATTTCAACATCAGGGTTATAAAAATGTTATATATGATGATAAAAATAATATGATTAACATATTGTTTTAACCTCAAGAGTAATATTCGTAACTCATGAATAGTAAATCGTGAATAGTAACTCATGAATAGTAACCCCGACACAAAAGATAAAAATTCCATAATAAAATCCATTACTATCCCTTACTATCCCTCACAATCCCATACAATCCCTTACCTCAAAAGAGCAGTACTTCTGACTGGATATCGGATATGATGCTGAAGGAAACTTGCACTGATGAATAGCAACTCACCAAGTATCTAAAAACTCACAAAATATGCTTCATAATATAGAGAGAGAAAGAGAGAAAGCTTATGTTTCTGGTGTGATTTTCAATTCTAACTTAGCCCTCTATTTATAGGAATATTTTGGTAGGTTTGACCTGCAACCTGATGGCTTTACCTGCTACTATTCCCACCCACCACATTTGAAATATAATTCAGCACATTTCTTCACCAACCACAAGTGGGGCCCACCAATTCTAGAATTTTCTACCAAAATGATAAACTCCGAAAATTCAACAATTTCTGAACCAGTCATCTCGTAAAATTCATAATAAATCATACGTTCATTTTTAACGGTTCAAAATTTGTGGACATATACTCAACTTATATATGTATAACATATCCAAATATTACCACGATCCAACGGTCGGATTAAAAATTATAACCCTCGCAAAATATCTAAAAACCCTAATTTTTAATACCTCCATTCCAACAAAAATACTGATAAAAACCTCAACATTAACTCCTTCATTTTTTAACCACAAAAATATATCCCTCATTTATATCCACATAAAATAAATATTTTCTTATCATATGAATCAATAATTAATTATTCACAAATAATATTACAGAATCACATTTATGACAACCAGGCCGTTCCCAGGAAAGAGGGGACTTTCCAATAAGAATTTTTTCTTACTGGCGCGCAATTAGATGACCAAACCTCTCCTTAGACAGAACTTTCTAGTCATTGCCAATAATGTTATCTAATAATATTATTCAAATAATATGAATTATTGATCTGATAATGGGAAATACTGTGCAGTGACAATTATTGAACAACAATAATATAAAATTTCAACGTAGCAATTATTGAATCAATAAAATAAAATATTGAACAATAATTACTGTAACAATTATTGAGTAGTGCCTTCTTACGTAAGAATCAATAATTTCAAAAATACTATGCAATACCGTGTGCTACTGTGCAATAACGCGTATTACTGTATTTTAACCACCGGGTATTCCAACAGTGTTAACGGTAATAACTACGCCGTTATTTGTAAAAACTTAAATTTGTCGTTTTCTTCACCCGACAGTTATTCTTTATGGGGCCCACAAATAGCTGCGCCGTCGTACGAATATTCCCCGACAGAAAGAATATTCCACGACCAAACGAATATTCCCCGACAACAATGATTATTTTATAACCACTTGTGTATTTTGAAAAAAATTCATATATCACCCTTAACTTTAACATTTATCAATTAAACCATTTACTGAATAGTAATTATAAGAAAAATTGAATACTTTTATTTCATAAAATTCGGGGTCTTACACTATTGGTTCACACATACAAATTACTGTTGATTCACATGCATGTACTATTGATTCACATGCATGTATTATTAAGGGAGGTGGTGCAAGATTGATAATGCTCGAAGGAAATAATGGTAATATGTGACATTTTGTAAGTGGACTCCTATGTCATCATCTAAGAGTCACTTTCGCGAATAGTAACTTGCCTCTTCAGTTTTCTAAGAGTTACTTGTCTCTTCGATTTTCCAAGAGTTATTTGCCCCTTCGCAAATAGTAGTTGTCTCTTCAATATTACTAGGAGTCATTTTGACCATTCGTTAAAACCAAGAGCCACTTTCAATTCTTTTATAAATAGAAGCTTATTCCTTCATTATTTCCTCACCAATTCACAAAGCTATACAGAGAGAAAGTATAGAGAGAATAAGAGAGAAAGAAGAGAAGTATTCTGCTACTATCCTACTTCAGTATTCAATCTTCTACTAAAGTAAGGGGTATTATTTCTTTCGTATTCATGAAGAGAGTTATTTGCTTTCAATACTCGTAAGAAATATTATTTTCTTTCATACTCCATATTATGAAAGGGATAATATTTTATTTCGTATTCATAAATTTAAACTTACCATGGTAAGTGTTGCTTTTATAATTCCTGAAATGATTAGAAATTTCGTAAGTTTTGCGCTTCATCTAATATCATTTCACTGAAATATTGGTATGAACTTTATTGATGAATTTTCATATTTTCATGTCGGAACTATTCACGAAGTATGATTTTTCTTGTGAAATTCTACCTTTTTGTGTCGGAATTACTATTTACGAATACGACACTATTCACATAAAACTAAATTTTTATTTCTTTGTCCAAGTTGTCTATTGTGGTTACTATCTTTGATTGTATCTATATTTTGATCTTTATTTTTGAATTCTACTCCATAATTGATCATTATGGAATATTTTTGAACTTGGATAAATTGTAGCACGAATCCCTAATATTTGTCCTTTTGTCTCACTGGATTCGTTTTCTTTAATATATTTTTCATCATTCTCAATTTTAAATGATGATATTACTGAATATCTTTGGCCTGTAGTGCAAAGATGAATGATTAACTGATGAATATTTTTGGCCCGTAGTGTTGAGATGAACAGGTGTTGAGATGAACATGACCAACTGGTGATATTAATGAATATCTTTGACCTGTAGTGCAAATATGAATATTTGATTCAAGATGTATATTGATTGATATTATATGGATAAAATATTGATGATGAACTTTTAAATCTTAGAAGATAGTAAAATTCATTCTCTACTTGACTCTTCTAATGGATTGCTGTTTTCGCTACAGTTGTTGATCTAAAACTTGTTGACTATTATATTCTATTAGATTTTTTTCTGTTGAAGACTAATGATAATTTGTTGTATATTATCTCAGTCATAATATTCTTGATTAGGCTAGTTGAGCTCACCTTTTTTTTTTTGTTCTATTTTTCTTCTTAGGAGGCGAAAATATAGCGGAAACTAGTCAGGGTTTGGAGTGACGTTTCTAGTCAGTTGTGTTAGCAGTTCTCACTATTTTATAAAATAGTGTGATAATAGTTGTAATAAGGACTTATTTGAGTGTGGATATTGTCTAGGAGATAATATTTGTATTTAAACTCACTATATATATGTGTTGTCATATTTTGTACAACAATTGTAATAATGAAGTTGTAGTTATTTTCTATACCATGTATTTGGCGACTCATAATGAGTGGTGTATACCTATTTTAGGGGCGTCACAGGTATAATAATAACTTTTAATGTTATAGATAAATGTTTGTGATGAAAGTCCTATTTGGTCGGTAGTACATAGATGGACAGGTGTTTGACATGATCATGACCACTGGTGATATAAACGATTATTTTTTGCCCGTAGTGCATAGATAATTCGTTGATTAGAAATAATTATTGATTGATGTTACAAGGATAAAATATTGATTATGAACTTTTAAATCATGGAAGATAGTAGACATCATGCTCTACTTGACTCTTCTAATGGATTGCTATTTCTGCTGCAGTTGCTAATCGAAAACTTGTTGTCTATTTATTCTATCAGATTTTTTCATGTTGAGAACTAAGTATAATTTTTTCTACATTATATCAGTTATAATATTCTTTACTAGGCTAGTTGAGTTTACCTTTTTTTTTCATTGTTCTTTTCAGGAATTGAGAATATAGCTGTGATTAGTCGGAAAATGGAGTGACGGTCTGAGATAGTCACTATAATAGTCTTCATTATGTTGTAAAATAGTGTGACAATAATTATAATAAAAACTTAATTTGAGTATGTATATTGTCGTATTATATACGCTGTAATTTGTATTCAAACTCACAACTTATGTATTGTCGTATTTTGCACGACAATTGTATAAATAAAATTTGTATTTAGATTCTGTACCATATATTTTGGTGACTCAAAATGGGTTGTGTGGACCTATTTTGGGGGCGTCACACCACCCCAAACTCCACCCCGCAAACCCCAAAATCCAAAAATGATATTTACTTATTATGTATACACCCACCCTTGCCCAGCCTCTAGCCTTCTTAAAAAAAAATATTTACTGATTATGTATACATCCTCACTCGCCCATCCCCCACCTACTACAATTTCTAAAAAAAATAATATTCAGTGATTATATATACACCTCACCTCCAATTATGTCCACCCCAACCCCAACCCCAACTCCAACTTCCCCCAATAATAATAATAATAATATTTAGTCTTTGTACTAGTAAGTCTTAAGTTGTCAGTAATAATAACATAAATTGTAAGATATTATGGTCATTTTAGAAAAAAATTGAGGTTAATTTTGTCTAACAATTTTTAATCTCAAATGGTAATAATTATAATACTAGGTAGAAAACGGTAATAAATAATTTTATATCTTAAATTATTTTATAATTTTAGGATTTATAATTCCAAATTTAAATTTAAAAATAAATAAGATACTTGAAATTAATAATTTTATTCCAAATATAATTCTTTGGGTAAAAACTTAAATAGAATTTTTGTTATTTTTTTGAGCACAAATGTTTTTTACCACTTAATTTATTATTTTTGGGGAGGGAAGGAGTATTTAAGAGCCCACGTACAATTTCACACGTCAACTAAAGCCACCCGACCAGCCGACCTATTGGGTTAGGCCTGATGCAACACCACGTGCCTTTAATCTCTATAGTCTATACCATACCATACCATACCATACCATACACTCCTCTCTCTTATTGCCCATGATTTTTCTTGAATTAATCTAGGGAGATATTTTTTGTTGACATTATTAGTGATATTATTTTTTTTTTTATTTTTTTTGATTTTTTTTTGTAGTATCTCTCAAAAAATGTATAGTATTTATTTCAATTGAAATTTTTATAAAAAACAGTGTTTTAGGTGTAATTTGAATATATACAAGAAACAGGGTATGTACAGTCTGTATATCCCTGTTTCTTTCCTGTATCCAAATTACACTTAAAACACAGTTTTTTATAAAAATTTCAATTGAAATAAATATTATATATTTTTTGAGAGGTACTACAAAAAAAAATATTAAAAAAAAATAAAAAAAATGTCGCTCAATGTAAAAAAAAAAATGTCTCCGTAAAAATACTCTTTTTCTTTGTCCGCATAAATCACATCAGTTGGGCCCAGAGTCTTCAAATCAATTGATGATCATTACTATGGATTTACGGTCTTATTATTAATTCGAGAGATTTTGTGACGTAGAAAAATCTGGAAGGAGAATCGAAAGAAATATTTTGGGCCAAACACAAACACTCCTCCTGTTGAATATACTACTCATTTAGGGAGAGAGATCGAGAGATTCTTTTCTTCCTTCATCTTTCATCATTTTGGCCCAAACACAAACACTTCTCTCTATTTACATACATACATACACCTTCAAAGCTTGAAGCAGAGGCATTATGTTTATGGTAATCTAATAAATTGATCAATTGACACTCGAAAAAATATTTTTTGATTTATTTGTCGATACTGTATTAATTAAATAATCAATATTAACTTCATACTAATTATTCTCCTATATTTAGTACGACAAAAAATCATATTCATCCAAAGCCTTCCATCTCAATTATTAGACTTCTCTTACTACGACCATACTCTAAAATTTGGAACATATGCAATTGAAGTTGAGGATAAATGACAAATGAATTTTATAATCAACTCAATTTGTTTGATTACTAGAGAAGTTGCAAAAAATAAGAGCAAGTTTATTCAAAATTATATGGATGGATAAGATTACAACTAAAATTATGAAATCCGAGTATTTTCAATTATTAATCCTCTCCAAAACGACAGACGTATAACATATACATACTATATCTACTAATATACTTAGGTAGAGTCGTAGAGAGAGAGAGAGAGAGAGGGGGGGGCGAGGAATTGAAAGTCGCCAACTATATACGTTACGCACATAATTTTCTCTCTCTCCCATCCGGTATAATATAATATACTCACTCATGGCATGGGTGATTTCTCTCTGTAAGTGTAACACTCTATTGCCAATTTACCCAACTTACCTTACTTCTATTAAATAACCGGATCCCTCACTCACATAGACCTCCCGTACAATACAGTATACATACACTAGTCTTTATATATTGACATATATATATATATAGAGAGAGAGAGAGAGTTAGCTGATAGCTAGCTAGCTGCTTTATCTGCTGTTACTTTTTTCACTCTCTACCACCATTATCATTACAGTATCTCTGCAATTTGACAGACCACGCCAAGGTATCTCATATCATATATATATAGATACAGTCACAAAATGTTCATCTAAGATCTGTTACTTTCTGTTAGATAGATAATACTAATTTATCATGGGGAGTGTTTCGTCGGAAGAAGGTTCCGATCAACAGAGTGAGGAGCGTTGTGGAAGCTATAGTTTGAGTGCAGATGTCAGTGAGTCTGAGAGTTCTAGTAGTTTCTCTTGTCGCCGGTTCGACGCTGAAGGCGCGTCCAGTTCTATGGCCTCGTCTCCGCTCGCTCGCCGTGGTTTGACCGCTAATTCTAGTTTTCCGCCGCCGTTGATGTTCCCTGTGATTGGCGGTAAAGATGTGGTGGTTTGGGAGGAGAAGCTTCAGAAATCGGAGACTGATTTGTCTGGTAAGTACTCTTCTGGCTTTAATTTCTTCATTTTCATGGTTTAATCGTACATTGGATGCTAAACCGACACAAATCTATTCAAGTTGATTTGGGTAATTGCTACTCAAGTTTGATGAAGTAAACCGTGCTCTGCATCATTTCTCTTGCTCATTTTACTGACTTTTCATGAATTTGATTCTAAATAAAGACAAATGTGGTATAAATTATTTTATTAAATTACCTAATCAATTTAATGAAGTAAACAGGTCATACTCTGCATCATTTTTACCAATAATCTCGATATAATATGTTTATATTAATTCATATAATGCATGTCATTTTATATTCTCAGCTGCTAGCTTCATTTCTAAATTCTAATGTTCATTTTGTTGGGCTTACCGTGAAATAATGCTGGTTGAGATATAGTAATGATTTTGGCAAGGTTAAGTAACTTTCTAAGTTTGAGGAATCAAACATATTATTCTCCTTGGCATTTTATCATTGCAAATACTATACATGTTTGTATAATGTCTCTTACAACATTGTGTTGTGTTTATTGTAAATTATTTTGATGTTTTTCTCCATTTTGAGGAATTTGCAGAGGTTGAGATGATGAAAGAAAGATTTGCCAAACTTCTTCTTGGTGAAGATATGTCTGGAGGGGGTAAAGGTGTTTGTACTGCACTTGCAATCTCAAATGCCATCACAAATCTATCTGGTCAGTGCAAATTTACTCAATATCTCTCTTTTCCTATGACATCTATATGGATATCTAATTGACCTATGTTTGTGTCTTGAAATTTTAGCGACGGTTTTTGGTGAACTGTGGAGGTTGGAGCCATTGGCACCACAGAAGAAGTCAATTTGGTGCAGGGAGATGGAATGCCTATTATGTGTGAGTGATTCAATTGTAGAGCTCGTGCCTTCCATACAACAATTCCCTGGTGGAGGGACTTATGAAGTTATGGCTACACGACCGCGGTCAGATCTATACATAAATCTCCCTGCTCTCAAGAAGCTTGACGCTATGTTAATCAGCGTTCTTGAGGGGTTTCGTGATTTGGAATTTTGTTATGTTGATCGTGGCATTGTTGTGGCTGATGGAGATGATCATGATGCTTATCCATCTGCTGTTTCTGGTGGGAGGCCTTCAGTGAGGCAGGAAGAGAAGTGGTGGCTACCCTGTCCTAAAGTTCCACCAAAGGGTTTGTCAGAGGATGCAAGGAAACAGTTGCAGCAGTGCAGGGACTGCACAAACCAGATATTGAAGGCAGCTTTGGCAATAAATAGCAATGTCCTTGCTGAAATGGAAATTCCAATTGCTTATTTGGACACCTTGCCCAAGGTATGGCTTGGTTTTTTTACTATTTCTTTCTAAATCTGCACGATACAGCTCAAGTTTAAATTAGCCGGCATTGTTAATTCATTACTTACTGGTTTTCTGCTATTTTTTTCAAAGTCTGAATGATTTCTTTTGGTTGCAAGGCGATTTCAGTTATCATTAACTTAATTTCTAGGTCAGTTTGATATTTATACCAAAGTAAATTCAAGCTAGATAAAGTAGATTTGAGGGGCGAGTCACATTTCATGTGCTTTTGAAGAATTGTTAAGCTTTTAAATGAGTATTCCCTTCATTTCAAACTATAAGATCATTATTCAACTTTTTGAAAGTCAATTTTAATAATTTTGAAACTCAAATTGATATTGATTCATTTAATTTTAGTCGGTAAAATGCTGAATATTGTAAACTATCTAAAAAGTACTAATAATTATAAGATTTTTTGTTTTATAATTTTAAAAAAATCATATTAATTTTGAATTTGAAAATGTATCAAATTGACTTTTGAAAAGTCAATAATGATCTTATAATTTGAGCCGGAGGGACTATTAATTAGTTATCATTACCTTAATTTTTGTACTCAAATTTTCTGTTGCGTCTTGATATACATAGACCATTATACGCTGCCCAATTGAGTACAGATACTAATCTCTTTTGGGTATTGAAAACAGGTTTGTAGACTTACTACGATGATTCCAGTAGTATTGGTAAAAGGTTACTGTTGAACATATATGAGCTAATGATGTTCGTTTCCCATCAGTTTAAAAAGTTTATCAAGTTGCTACCATAATAACCCATAAAGAGTTATTTTCCATAACGTTGGCTCCTACCTAATCACTTTCCATCACTCCTTTTTTCTCAGCATAACCTTAAGCTGCTAAACATCAAAAAGAACCCCCCTGCCCGAAAAGCAACAACAACAACAAAGAGATGAACAAGAACATGTGAGTTGGAGTATAGGTCTTCACTGGAGAACTTGGGATTTAAAGCCATTGCTGGTTATGGTTTGTCCCATATATTTTTTACCATAAGATGAATGTATAGAAATGCACAGAAATAGATGTTACTCATCCTGCTAGTCCCCAGAAGATTAATAAAATTGCATTACAAAATCATTTTCAGAAAAAATGGAGGCGCTTGTCTTATTAAGTGATTAGCAGACAACAGACCCGGTTAGAGTAGGTTCCATTATTCTAATAACAGAAAATCAAAAGGTTGATTGGATAGTGCTACGAACTTGTGCTTTTTGAGAAGGATAACTTGTGGATTGAAATCGTTCAACTTCATGTTAAATATAAAATTGTTGCATGTATTGTGCAGTACTAGGCAATGAAAGAATAGCACATTTCTTCCATTAACTGTGTATTTAATTCTCCATTCTCCTTAATTACGAAAGGGTCTTCATGGACTTTCAAATAGATGCTATCTTGTGTTTTGATTTCATTTGAATACCTAGCATGACTTCTCTAACTATGGGGAGCACCTAGAATATTTCTATCCATAAGTAGTGAGAGATTAGCGAATACGTTATGCTACGCTGAACAAGAGTAGGATTGGACGAAGAGCAGGATCAGAATCTGTTATCCGCAGAACTAATGCATAAATTTGTGAAACTAGACATGCATTTGTTGGGTATATAAGGAACAATGCTTCATGATTGTGTTGATAAATGTTTGGATGATCAAGGAGGAAAACACGAAGATTAAACGATAGAACAAGTAGTGATGGTATCATCCAGTGAGGCCAAAATTATCATGCTTTGATGTAAAATCAAATGGAGATTGTTTGGTCCACTATTTTTGCAGTTTTTCCATGGCTGCTAATTTAGATGTTGTCCTTTGTATAGGCTGTCTACAAGGGAGGCTAAGGTTAAGATTTACTAAATCACATTTAGTGAGTTAGTGAATTAGGGGTATTTTAGAGGCTCTATAGGAACAGGACGATCCTATTTGGTCAAATACCTAGCGACAAACTCCTATGTCCCTTTCATTACGGTTCAAATGAAGAGGCGATATGTATAAGCATGTATTTCATTTTAGCATTACTTAGTTTATGGGATAAATTAGGTATAAAATTTAAAATGCAAAAAAATCTGAGCAAATATCCTGTTTTCTTATTTTTCTTTTGAGTTGCATATGCACAGTTTTTTTGTGGTAGTCACTTTTTCTCTTAAAATTCATGACAATGTAAATGCAGAATGGGAAAGCTTGTCTAGGTGATATAATCTATCGCTACATAACTGCTGACCAGTTCTCGCCAGAATGTCTTCTTGATTGCTTAGACTTGTCATCAGAGCACCACACTCTGGAAGTAGCAAACAGGATTGAGTCAGCTGTGCATGTATGGAAGCTGAAAGACCGGAAAAAACATACTAATCATTCAAAAGCCAAGCGTTCGTCTTGGAGTGGTAGGGTAAAGGGCCTTGTTGCTGATGGTGAAAAGAACCATCTTCTAGCTAAACGAGCAGAGAACTTGTTACATAGCCTGAGACTACGTTTCCCTGGCCTTCCACAAACTGCTTTGGACATGAACAAAATTCAATATAACAAGGTAATTGCCCCAAACCCTTTCTTTGGCTATGTAATGAACAAGAATTATTGATGAAGTACGAATCAAGTTTATAAAAATGTATAAACACCATTTAAGACTAAATGGCATCTTGGCTTTTGTGAATGCCAATAGAGTATCTTTGTTGTCAGGGGGCCAGTGAAGCCATTTGTTAAGTTTTTTCATAGGTGCCTTTCTTATGTTGTTAACACATAATTCTCATTTGTATTTGCATACACCCTTTTGATTTTGAAAGTATAAAAAGTACTTCCTCCGTTCCAAATTAAGAACAGAATGTTTTTTAGTTTCGTTCCAAAAAATAAGCAAAATTATTTTTAGAAGTAAAATTATACAAGTGAGTGGCCTTATTTCTCAAGAGGATGACCTATATCTTTAATTTTTACTTCCATTTTTAGTTAGTTATTATACTCCCTCCGTTGCTATTTGTTTTTCTTTTTCGAAATAAATTTTGTCCCTTTTTATTAGTCGTTTGTAAATTTTAAGAAAACATTAATGAACTAGTTTCCCTTATTAGCCCCAACTTTAAATACGTACTTTGTTTCTTTTTCATCTTTTCAATGAATTTTAGAAGGATAATATTGAAATTTTGTACAAAATTTAATCAACCAGACAAAGTATTAATTACATTTCTTAATCTACGTGATTCCTCCTAAAATACCAATTAGAAAGGAACAGGGAGAGTATTTTGGAATGGAGGAAGTAATAGTTAATATGCACGCAAATTAGATTGCTTATAACTTAGGTGGCATAGAAAATTGTGTTATGAGATGGGCTGAATATATTTATTGTGGAGAAGAGTTCTAATAACTCTATTAAAACTAATGCTACGTTTGGATTGAAGGAATGTAATGAAGAGTGGGATGATTCATTTCATTCTAGTTGGAATGAGTTATTCCATATGTTCTCCCTCTCCTAAAGAACCAAACACATTTTTTTTCATTCTATACGAATGAGTCGTTTTATTCCCACCTTCATTACTCCAATTCAAACGTAGCATAATAGTTATTGATGTGCATATGTGATTATTTATTGCATGCTGTATTTTGTTGAATTTGTGGATTTTCATTTTGTGCTAATATGAACTTGTGAAGACGACTAGTGACCGAGACATTTATAATTCAATTACTGTTTGGTTGGCTATTTGAATATGTAAATAGACTGTTTCCTACTATTCATTCTTTCTTCTCGTGCAGGATGTAGGGCAGTCAATTCTTGAAAGCTACTCACGGGTGATGGAGAGCTTGGCCTTTAACATAATGGCGAGGATTGATGATGTCCTCTATGTAGATGATGCCGCCAAGAGATGTGCTGCTGCAGAATCCATGTCCTTTTTCAGCAGGGGAGGTTTGGGCGGTCTTCCCATCCAAAAGCGGATGTTACCAAGTCCATTCTCAATTCAACACACACCTTATACTTCTCCATTTGCAACTCCAACATTCTGCACATCCCCTCCTATCATTGGTAGCCCAGGAAGAGAACCTATGCCTATACAAATGAGTTGTCTCAAGGAGGGGGTGACTAGCCATAAGTTAGAGATACCAATGCCTGCTGAATTGGAGAAGTTATGGTCGTATGCCGGGAACCTCAGTGGCAGAAAAATTTCAGGAGATGCTCCAGAGCGCGATTAATGATACCAGCAAAGGGAATTTTGGCAGACACAGGTTAAGCTGGCTTGTGAGTGTGGCACTTGAAGAAATGTTAGTAGTTTAGCTTTTGTATATGTAGGTAGCAAATAGGTAGAAGAAAAGTTCTAAATAACATCAGTTCCTTAGTCGGATAGATAGGATGACTTTAATTATTAAACTAAGAGATGAGTTTTTCTGATGCCTCAAAATGATTCCAGATACAGATTGATTATATGGTTGCCAATTATTTATTGTGCAGGAAAAATGAAGTAGTAATTTTGAATTAGTAACAGGTGGTAGATCACTTTTTGGTGGAAAATGTCTTTGAATATCTATCCGATTCCGCATGGGTACTGTCACCGTGGCGTCCGGCACATCAGCTTTATTTGTTGTACCACTCTATTTTCATCCTACATATGATGATGAATCAGAATCATCATGCCTAAAAACATATCCGATTAACATTAGCCGAGTGATCAGCTCAACAAGACAAACACCAAATCAAATCAAATCAAATCCAATCCAATCCTACTCTATTAAAAAAACTCCTCTCTAGCATGCATTTGTATCCCTTTATACATTTTGCTTTGCTTTTGTATGGTACCACACGGCCCATGCGAATCAAAGATTGAGACCTGAAAATTCAACAAAATAATGTTATTTTAAACACTAACAATATTTAGGTATATATTTAAGTATTTTTACAATTAAACTATGTAGATTAAAATGACATGTCAAAATAAATAACCATACAATTTTCATATAATTTTAATGTTTCCCATCAAGTATTTTTTGGTGTTAAAATAAGAGTTTCATATTATCAAATGATAAACTCTTATTCTTTTCGGTTTCCACCTACACAATTAGATTTTGCAAAAACGTGTAAGATGCTTAAAAGTTTAAATATGACAAATACCTCTAGGAAAATGATATACATTGTTACTCGATTTTTTTGTTATGAATTATGTAAATAACTATAATTAGATAATATTTTTTACGATATCTACTATTTTTTTATATATTTGTACTCGTACTAATAATTTTTGATATTTAAGATAACATATTTATTTCTATCTAAGATTTAAATTATATATTCTTTCACACGTATAAAAATTAAATTAATGTCACAAAACACACAAATAAATAAATAAGTAGGTAGGGATACTTGCTTGGCTTCTTACTTATGTCCACAACAAAGCAATTGAGTAATTGACCGACTCCCCCTTCCCCTCCCCCTCGCCCTCCCCCAAGTTGTTTCTCCGGAAATAATAATGAAGAAGATAGAGAGCAGCGGCAAGGAAGCGACACCAGCAGCAAGAAAGCAGCAGAAGATATTCGGAGGAAACTCCCTTCAAGTCAGTGAGAACGATGCTGGTGTTTCTTCAAGTCTAGTGGGTGGCATAGTCGAAAAGGGCTTTTCCCAAAACACTCCTCTTGCTCCTTCTTCCGTCCCTCGCTCCACCGTCCTTCCTTTTCCGGTCGCCCGTCACCGCTCTCACGGCCCAGTAAGCCACCACCCACCCTTCTTCCTACTCTACTGCTTTACAGTTTATTTCATCCAAATTTGTCCAATCCAACTACCAAAACATTAAAGAGTTTGAATTTCTTAATGTTGCATGAAGAAAGTTTATCTAGTTCCCCAAATAATGGAGTATTTAAGCTTACCCAAACTTTAGTTTTCCTTTTACTTTCTTTGCCTTTTTTTCCCTTCTAAACTTTTGCAGCAATCAATGCTTTGAGACGAGTTTTTATGTTGGTTACATCATCTTACTGCCCGTGTAGAGCTTTAATTTTTAGGTCTCTCCGTTCTCCAAAAAAGTAGCATTTGCAAAGCCAAACCAAAACAAAAACAAAAGTTTCAGAAGAAGAGACCCATTCCTTTTGTTGGTATTATAAAATGACACACTCAAGTTTATAATCTCAATTTCGTTATCATGTCATCATTACTCAACTTAAACACTCAGATAAATTTTGGAGTAAATATTGAACACAAATATATCCTTAAAGTTTGTAAATTTTTCAATGGACTCTTTCTTAGGGGGTATGAATTTACTTCTATGTTCAATTAGTTAAAAATATGTTTTTAAATTTCTTCTTGTTTCATAAAGTGGAATAACAGTTGCTTTTGACAGCATTGGGCTCCTAAAGGAAGTGATCTGAATGACATTTGTGATGATGATGAAGATGATGGAGACGATGGAAAATTTATTGCGGCTTTTGCTAATCCAGTACAGCGGAAACAGAAGAAAGGTTTGGATTTAAGTAGGTGGCGAGAGCTAATTACAGATAGTCCTTCTGAACCTCCAAACAAGACAAATAGTAAGCTTCTTGTACAACCTCAACAACTAAATAAAGTCAGTGTAGCTACTGGAATTCAAGAAAAGATGAATAGTCATATGGGTGTTGAGAATGATGCTCAGCTACTGAGAAGGTCACCCAGCAATGATGCAAAAGATCAAGATGCGAATATTGAGGTTATGGATCCTGAGGTGGTAAAGGAACAAGAGCAAGACATCTCAGATATGGATATTGATGGTATGCTGAATAATTTAGAGAATGACGATCACCTGAGTCAGGAGGCAAAATATGCTACATTGGCGGAAAATTGTAGCCCATTAAAGGATGTGTCACAGAAAAGGTTTGCAGAAGAAGAAATGGATATTTTGGGTGGCACAGAGCCTGAATATTTTGAGTTATCTAGAATACAGACCGAAGCGGATGTTAACAAGCATTACATGTCAGAAGCCCTTATTACTTCCAACCTTGGCTACAACAACTTGGGAAATGAACAAGGGGCCACAACCCTTGATAGTCAAATCGACACTGAGAATCGTGCTCGCATTGTGAGAATGTCAGCTGATGAGATTGCAGAGGCACAGGCTGAGTTAATGAAGAAGATGAATCCTGCATTACTAGAGATGTTAAAAAAGCGAGGGCAAAACAAATTAAAGAAACAAGAATTCACTACTCCAGATATAGGTGCCAGTGGTCCAATAGGTAATCTGCAGGATGAGATTTTTTTGACCGATAAATCTATTCCTTCTCAGAATGATATTTCTCATAAGGTGAAAATACCAGACTCGACGCAGACGGGGGTATATGATAATCTTGTGCAGAAAAATAACCCTAGTAGTAATTCTTGGGAGACTTGGAGCAAACGGGTTGAAGCTGTCAGGGAATTAAGGTTTTCATTGGAGGGAAATGTTATTGAAAGTGATATTGTTCAGGTACCCAAGGCTGGTAAGGCTTAGTTACTTTTATCACCATTTTTATTAAAAAATTCAATAGAAACTTGACCATTGATGCCTATATTTATTTTGTTCTTGTCAATGGTGCATTAACAGTATTTATATGTTACTAAAGTGGTTTATTACTTCATTTTTACAAAAAACATTGGTGATCTTTCTCCTGATTAAGGGTGTAAATGTGTCGAACCGAAGCGAACGGATAGCTACTCGAATTCGAATTGTATTTAAAAAATTCTACTCAGATTCGACTCGACTCGAATATTTATTACTCGAATTCAATCCGACTCAACTCAGATCGAATTATATTCAAACTACTCGTGAGCTTCAAATTCAAATTCAAATTTGAGTCTTCACATAATAACTAGTTTTATAATAAATATAATTATAAATTGAATTTGTTATTTTACTTATAAATGAAAAAATATATTTACTATTACACTTTACAAATATAAAGTCACAATTAAAATTAAAAACAAAACAAAATAATAGTTTATTATCCTAATTTGATTTAAATTTGTATATATTTTAAGAGAATATATCGCACATCTAATTGAATCTATATTAATCGAATATGTATCGAATCACAATCAAGAATTCGAGTAGTTCATCTTAAACTAGTTCATCTTAAACGAGTCGAGTATAACCTTGCTCAGATTCTACTCATATTTTTATTCGAATTATTTTTAATGCTCAGATTTGGATTAAATTATTAACGAATCTGAGTTTCGCTCGTATTTTTTCAAGTCGAACCCGAATTGAGCCCGAATTGTTTGGCTCGTTTACATCCTTACTCCTGATTTTGTTTTTGATTATTGTTTCAGATTATTTAAGTGTAAATTTAGTTGTTTAATATGAGGATTTATTACTTAAGCAGGGAAATGTATACAATCATTATATTCCTGTCATTGATTCTGTGCATCTGTGTCATTCAATATTCATCTGTCAGCAGTACACTTTTCATTTGTCTTTTGTCAAGAACCATTTAAAACAGATCAAACTTGGTTGGTTTTGGCAGCTTATTGCGTTGATTTAGCTCTAGAGATTCTGATGGAAAGGCACATCTAATCTAGGATATTCTCCTAGACAAGGCACGTCATAATTCTTGATAGGGTCATTTCGATAATCGAGGTTTTGCTAATTTAAAATGCAAGTTTCCCTAGTATCATAAGGGCATTTGAGACTAACTGCAGTCAGTCAGACACTTTCTGGAAGTATGGCACATGATAGGAAAGTACCCAATCCAACCCTTGATAAACAAGGCGTAACATTTTGTAATGGTCTCTTTTGTTCATGTATGGGGTTTCTCAATCATAATGTTCCTTATGTGTGTGTATGTGTTTCGTAATTGATTATTTCTATGTCTATGGATATAGCTAGTTGAGACTCCTTGGTACCTTGTAAGCTTACATGCAAAATAACTCCCATTTCTTTTACTTTCTTCTCTGGTTCTACCTCAATTTATTTGAGTTTGCTGGTCAGATCTTGGGCATCTTTGATCACGTTCAGTTATGGTTCAGCGTTGCTATTTCTAAACAAGATGTTGACAATTCTTTAATGTTTAACATGTTTTAGGTAATATATCTGTGAGCAGTGGGTATAGTGCTGGCAACGTCTCTGAACGTGACTTCCTCCGCACTGAAGGCGACCCTGCTGCTGCAGGTTACACCGTTAAAGAAGCACTAGCTCTTCTTAGAAGTGTGGTTAGTGGACATAGTTTCTTGTTCTTTAATCAAATAATTGCAACATTGACTATTCATGTTATGATTTGCCTTTCATAGACTTCTTTATGGATGCAAATTTTAGGTTCCTGGGCAACGTGCCCTTGCATTGCATCTTCTTGCATCTGTGCTCGATAAGGCATCATGTTGCATCCGCCAAAATCTAGTTGGGTGCACCTTGAAATATGCTAACACCAACACTAGTACTGACTGGGAGGCTATCTGGGCTTTTATTCTAGGGCCAGAACCAGAGCTTGCTTTATCTCTCAGGTGAATCTTGAATGCTTCTGTTTCTAACCATTTTAGTTTGAAGGTTTCAAAGTAGATGGATTGCCACCTTGGCTATGCAATTGTTTACTATTCTGCACCTTGGTTATGTCTCTGTTCATATATGTTCCTTGTGCTGTGCTACTTAAAAACTATAGGTTCAAGTATCATGCTTTAAGTTCTGTTTTCTCTGGATTTTATTTTATTTTTTTGGATAAGTTTGGTCTCTGTTCTAGAGTTGAAGAAGAGGAGAGAGAGAAAGGGGGGCGGGGGGTCAGTGACCTATCACACATATACTGTGTGTATCAAAAGAATCTGAGCATGGGATCATGTCAGTCAGATGGATTGGGTTGGATTGTAGATCTACCTACCATGGGCCAACGCTAGGATACAAATGCGATTGTTCTGCTTTATACCTAAACTCAACCTGATGTGCGACAACTTGCTTTTCTTTTCTTCTCTATTCATTGACAGCAATGGAGAATAACTTAAAACAATAATTTAGAAAGCAAAATCATAATTGATTTCTATAGAAATGTATTATCTCTCTTATAATTCTTAGATTACATGAAGCTTATTTGTACAAGAAAAAACTTTCAACAAGTACAAGGAACCCATGCTCCATTAGGTGTTGCCATACTCTACTACCAACTATATCAACTGATATACTCTACTAACAACTAACATGACATCTGCTAACAGTCCCCCTCAAGTTGGTGTATAGATATTTCGCATACCCAACTTGACACACAATGGATGAAACTTCTTACTACTAAGACCTTTAGTCAGGATATCAGCTAGCTAGCTGATTATCTGTTTTTACAAAAGGTAAGCAAATAAGATTACTGGTTAACTTTTCTTTGATGAAGTGTATCAATTTCAATGTGCTTCGTTTTATCGTGTTGTACTGGGTTGTTTGCAATACCAATGGCTGCCGTATTATCATAAAATAATTGCACAGACCCTTTAGTTGTAACACCCAAATCTTCTAGCAAAGTTCGAAGCCACATTAGTTCACATACCCAAGGTGATAGCTCGATATTCTGCCTAAACACTAGATCTTGCCACCACAAACTGTTTCTTACTACGCCAAGTAACAAGATTACCTCCAACAAATGAACAATATCCTGATGTACAACGACGATCCTCAATAGAGCCAGCCCAATTTGAGTCGGAAAAAACTTTAACTCTCATATGATCATGTGGTGCAAACAAGAGATACCTCAGAATTCTATAAACAGTTTTCATGTGATAATGTCTAAGATCATGCATATACTGACTAACTATTCCCACAACATAAGATATGTCAGGTCTAGTATGAGAGGTATATCAATCGTCCCACCAAACGTTGATACATTTCTCTATCAACTGTAGGTCCCGTGCCTCCTTCTAGATGATTAACTTCAATAGGAAAATCAACAGGCTTACATCCTAACATGCCAATTTTTGTTAAAAGATCAAGGACATACTTCCGTTGAGATAGAAAAATCTCACTGGAAGATCTTGCAACTTCAATACCAAGAAAATATTTCAAAGGACTAAGATCTTTGATCTCAAATTCTTTGGCCAGACTCACATTGCGATTAGCTATCTCTTCTTTATTATCCCCTGTCACCACAATGTAGTCAACATAAATAATAAGAATGATAATCTTATTGATATGCTCGACTTTGCTTGTACCCAAACCTTATCATTGCTCTGTGGAGTCTACCAAACTAGGCTCTAGGAGATTGCTTCAGACCATACAAAGCCTTTCGTAGCTTACCATAGTTATCAAGGCGACAAGTCGAGGCGAGTCGACAGCCGGGAGCTTAAGCGCTTAGGCGACAAGGCGCCCGACTAGTCGTCCACAAGTCGATAAGTCGTTAACAATGTAAATTTTATACGAATAAAATTATATATATTTAACATTTATATGAATATTTATATATTGATATTTCTAATGATTTACCATACTCATAATGCAAGTTGTAGCATATCAAATCACAACAAGAAGCGAACAAGATCAAGTCAAAATAATAATTTTACTATAGTTGTAATTTTTTGAACTTGTACCAACTACCAACTTCAAATTATATAAATGGTGATACATTTGTAATATTTAGTTTAATTCAATATAATTCTTAAATTTATGTTTAGTTTCTTCCCATTTTAACATTGTATATATAGAATACCATAAATTTCAATACTAAGAATTCAATAATTTATGATAAAACAGTAAACAAGTATTGTTAAGATAAAGGTATATACAAGCATATAATCATGATATCATATCATAAAATTAGACAACCATCCTTTATAAGATAAAGACGTGTTCATTGTGACATTGCCAAAAACAAACATAATATAAAAATGAAAATAAAGTCATAAAAATTCAGTATTCTTTAACTCAAAATTGTCATTTTTCATAATGAAAATATCACTCAAGCTATCAAACAAAATCATCAAAGATCAAATCATCATCATCTTTCCCAGTAGTGGCATCATCACTCGAAACAGTAGTTACTCTTCGGCCATAATCATCATCAACATCCTCATCATCATTAGGAAGGCCCTCATCCTCTTCTCCAACATCAGAATCAACTTCATTCACAATCACAGCTCTTGAAGTCAAAGCATTACCACGCCGTGAGTAGAATAGACCCGTCCTACGAGGAAGATTGCGTCCCTCGACGGCATCAGATGCACCAACAGCTCTATCAACATCCTCCCACGTAAGATCATCTCCATCATGAACTATATCTTGTTCGGGCACTATCCACTCATTACCCCAATCAAAGTCATCTAGGACTAATGGATCGAAGTTTCTTCCAAGTTCGCGCCTCCTTTGGAACCTATCAACAATTCGGCGATTGTATTGGACATGCACCAAATCATTTAACCGTTGATGCTCCAACCTATTTCTCTTCGTATGAATCTGAAATTTTTGTTTAAAAAATATTAAGCAAAAAGAATATATAAAATATTTATACATTTAGTTATGTACTAATTACTTACAAACTCGAAAGTGCTCCAATTGCGTTCACAAACGGAAGAAGAACAACAAAGGCCGAGGATTCGCTTTGCAAACTTTGTAAGCTCAATAGCACAACCGCCAAAAGCATTCCACCAATCAACTATATTAGATGTAAAAAATTAAAAAAATCAAATATAGTCTTAATTATTAAACTTAAAAGAAAAATTTATAGTTAATGTAATATGCTTATTAGGATTTTGTCTTTCGTTGCCTAATCGCCATGTCTTTAGAAAAGTCATCATGAGAAGATTCATAGACATCGGCTAAGTCGCTTATCTTGTCTGCCAAAACTTGGTCGGGAACCATTTTTGAAAGAACATCATTGAAGTTGCTACGCAACTTGTAAGCCAAATTAGATTCTTCTTCTTTGATGTCAAAATACTTTCCCGGATTGAGAAACAATGCTGCCCCATATAACTTCTGCTCTATTTGGCATGTCCATCTTCGCTCAATGATGTCAATCACTTTCTTATACAGCTTTTGTTTGTTGTTAAAGGCATCTTTGATATTTTTCTTTGCATATTCCATCGCAGCAAGAATCTTGGGCAGAGCTGGCCTCTCATCCGAATCCACAATTCTCAAGACTACAAGTAATGGTTGTGAGGCTCTAATACAATCTTCTACGTTGTGCCAAAAAGTAAAAGAAATAATTGTATCATACACTTGTTTCTCCGCCTCTGTACTTGACAGCCTCGAATTTGTCCAATCATCACTGATGAACAAGTGTCTCAAAGCATCCTTGTGCTTTCACAAGCTTTGAAGAGTCAGAAATGATGTAGCAAATCGGGTGACTCCCGATCTCACAAGGTCCCTCCCATTTGTTTTGGTCCTCATCGCCTCAAGAAGGCGACCATGTCTGTAAATGAATCCAGTTATTTTTCTGCCCTTCACGATTGTAGACTTAAATTGCTTCATATTGCCTATGTCCTCTAACATCAAGTCTAGGCAATGGGCAGCACAAGGTGTCCAGGACAAAGTCGGTCTCCTCTCCATCAACATACGACCTGCTGCCTTATAATTGGCGGCATTGTCCATCACCACTTGCACAACATACTTAGCCCCGATCTCTTTTATCTTCCCATCAAGTAGCTCTGTCAACATGATTGCATCCTGAGATTGAGCAGAGGCATCAACTGATCCCAAAAAGTAAGTACCTGCAAGACTATTTGCAAGAAAATTTATCAAGTGTCTGCCTCTTCTATCCGTCCATCCGTCTGACATAAGACTGCAACCGTACTGCTTTCAAGAAGTTTTGTGTTTCTCTTTCAGTTCTTCTGTTTTAGTCTTGGCCTTCGCTAAAAGAGGAACCCTCAACTCGTGATATGAAGGAGGCTTGTAACCCGGCCCATATTGCCCAATAGCCTCTGCCATCACCTCATAACTTCTTCGATTTTGCTGCATTAAAAGGGATGTCTGACTCATAAAAAAAGTTGGCAACATGCATGTCAACTTTCTTTTTCTCTTCCGGTGTCCTTAGACGATTCTCTATAGTAGTTTGGCTAGGAACTTTTCGATGCCTTTCGTCCACAACTTCTTCAGGAGATTTCCTAAAATGAGTTTCAATGGTCTTTGTTTGTGATTGTGGCTTAGGGAATTGAAATACACTCTTCATCCTTTTAGATGCAGTCCCAGAACTTGGAACAGCTGTAGAGGAAGCATTGTTTGGAATATTAGATGACTGAATTTCTTCTACTTCGTCATGGTCATCAAATTGAATTGGCTTATTCCTTTTGTTACCCATTATTGCTTGATGCATCTCATTTGAAATTTCTGTTGTAGTTCGAGGACACTTGGACACATCCCCATACCTACCGGTAAGATGTTGTTTAAATCTTTTGATTCCTTCATGAACCTTTTTTCCACAAAGAATGCATTGCATAAGATTTTTATCGCTCAATTCTGGCCAAAATGCATATTTTCACCCCGGATCTTTAGACTTGGCCTTTCTTTTAGGATCCTTAGTTGGATCATAACCCTCAGCTCCTGAACTTTCCACCATTTAACTATTTACAATTCTACAAAATACAATTAAACAAACAAACAAAACATTGTAATTTGTAAATTGTAATAACAAAACAAGTAAACAACTAAACAAGTAAACATAGATGGCATAGTTTCATACTTTCATTGTAATCTGGTTTATCAATAACAAGGGATAGTATTAACTTAGTTTTAATCACATTCATACGGATGCTTGATAAAACTTTAAATTGAGATGTTACATGCTGCAATATGCCAATATTAGTTATTAAGGTGTTGTAAATTATTAAGATGTTACATACTTACATGCTGCAATATTTTTATATAGATGTTGCATGATGTAATTTTTTTTAGTTACAAGCTGCAAATTTTTTATATAGATGTTATAGATGTTACATGCTGTAAATCAATTCATGAATCAACTTGAAGTCTATTATTGTGTAGCAAATATCCGCAACAAACAAATCAGCAATGCCAAGAGCCCAAGACAAACAAAACAGAGGAACTAAAGTAATATTGATCAAAACCAAACAGCAACAGTCATGTTTCAACACAACACAACACAACATGAGTCAAAAATTAGCAGCAGCAGTCATGAGCAAAGAAGAAGACGTGAAGAAGAGAAGAAACAAGTAGAAGAGAAGAAATGAAGAATACTTGTGTCCTACAAGGCCTGTCGAAGAAGAAGGAAAAGGAACGAGCAGGAGCAGCAGTCGAACTGTCGAAGAAGGTTTCTCCCTCTCGTTTCTCCCTCTCGAACTGTCGAGGACTCTCGGTTCCCCCTCTCGTTTCTCCCTCTCGAACTGTCGAAGAAGGAAAAGCCGAAAAGGAACTGTCGATGTCGAAGAAGGAAAAAGGAAAGAGCAGATCGATTAGGATTTAGGAGTTTAGGTTTATGAATGGGTTCGGGTCAAACCCGCTTTGGAAAGTCGCCCGCTTTTCCAGTTAGTCGTCCAAGTCGTCTGCTGAGCGTCCAAGTCGTCTAAGTCGCCGCCTGAGCGGTCGACTATGTGCTCTGCCACCAAGTCGTCCTACCGGCTTGATTTTTCTGGGCGACTCGACGCCTAGGCGACGACTAGTCGACGACTTGACATCAATGTAGCTTACAAACCTTGCCCACAGTGACGGATGAAGCAAAACTAGGAGGTATGTCCATGTACACTTCCTCCTCCAAGTTACCGTAAAGGAATGCATTTTTTACGTCTAATTGTTGAAGATCCCAGCCGAAGTTTGATGCACATGAGATTATGGTACGAACAGAGTTCATCTTTGTTACAGGAGCAAATGTCTCCTGATAATCAATCCCATGGATTTGAGTGTACCTTTTTGCAACTAGTCTGACTTTGAGTCTCTCAATTGTCCCATCAGAATTTTGTTTGACTGTATATATCCACTTGCATCCAATTTGTTTTTTTCCGTAAGGAAAAGTAACTAGTTCCCATGTATCATTTTTCTTCAGGGCATTCATCTCCTCAATCATAGCCTGTTTCCAATTCTCATTGCTCATTGCTTCTTTCCACCCCTGAGGAACAGATATTGAAGACGAGGAGGAAACAAAAGAGAGGTAGGATGCAGATGCAGATAATTTATTATAGGCTAAGAAATTAGAAATAGGATGTAGAGTACAAACTCTAACCCCTTTTCTAAGAGCAATAGGAATATTGGTATCATCAGATGAGGTAATAGGAGCAATATGAATATCAGTATTATCAGAAGAACAAGTAGGATAAGGATTATCACCATTAGCATTATTCTGACTAGGTTCAGAGCAAAGTTGGTGTAGTGGTGCAGAAATGATTACCTTATACTTGCCTTTTCGAGCATAGGTCCTCAATTCAAACTCAGGCTAAGGCTCAGGCTCATTCTGTCTAGCACTCTGTAAGTCCCCCTATGTAGAATTATCAGGAATAACAATAGGAACAGGAAGAATAGGGCTTGGAATACCAGCCTCAGAGGGAAACTTCTCTTCATCAACAATATTCTCCCTCTGAGGAGAAGGGGTAGAAGAATAAAAAGGTTTTAATTCCCAAAAAATTACATCCCTAGCGACAAAAACTTTGTGAGAAGCAGGATGATAATATTTATAACCTTTTTGTGTTGGAGAATATCCAATGAACACACACCGAAGGGCTTTGGGATCTAATTTTCCTCTAGTGGGAGATTTATCATGAACATAACACAATCAAAAACTTGAGGCGAAGGAGAAGGACTGGTCGGGTGTCGGATAAAAGAGATGGGGCTTTTGTTCCCAAGAACCCTAGAAGGAAGACGGTTTATAAGAAATGCTGCAATCAGAACTGCATCTCTCCATAGAAATTTAGGGGTGTTCATGATAAACATAAGAGATCATGCAACCTCTAGTAAGTGTCGGTTATTTCTTTTCGCCACACCATTTTGTTCTGAAATTTTGACACGAGGTTTGATGGATGATGTCATGCTGAGAGGTAAGATGCAAACACAATATTATTACTATATTCACGTTCATTATCACTGTGAATAATCCTGACTTAAGAGTCAAATTGAGTTTGAATCATTTTGTGAAAATCCTGAAAACAATCAAACACCTCATTTTTTGATCACAGAAGATAGATCTAAGTGACACGAGAATGACAATCAATGAAGCTAACAAGCCATCTAAAACTAGAACGGGAAACAACCCAAGAGGGTCCCCATATATCAGAATAGATAATAGCAAAAGGGGCTCAGAGTGTACTATGAATGACAGAATAAGTAGACCATTTGTGTTTACCTAATTCACATGGTTCACACAAAAACTGAGTTTTGTTACATTGTTTAACTAAAGATGGAAATAAAGACTCCAATACAGAAAATGAAGGATGTCCCAAATGTCGATGCCATTGATAGAGAGAGGTCAGGCGAGAGTCAAGAGTAGAGTGTAGAGCCCGAGTAGAGCACACTTTTGACGAGGGAACATCTAAATAGTAGAGACCATTAACTGCATTACCCCTGCCAATCTTCTGTCCCGTCACCAAGTCCTGAAAAGCACAATGAGTTGGAAAAAATGTTACGGAACATTGTAGAGATTTGCAAAGATGTTGGACATATAGTAAATTTGCAGTAAATGAAGGGATATGAAGAACGGATGATAATGTTAATGAAGAAGTACAAACGACAAAACCACGCCCTGAGATAGAGGACAGGGAGCCATCAACAATCCGAACCTTGTCTTTTTCAAAGCAAGGCGTGTATGAAGTATAGAGGTTGGATGACGGTGGTAGCTGTGTCTATAATCCAACTAGGACTAGTGGATGAAACATGTAAAGCACAAGAATGTATACCTGACGGAGTATAAAGAGGAGTAGATTGTGAATAAAATTTTCAAAAAACTGAGATCTCCTCAGGGGTTAGGGCAATAGTAGTTTTAGAAGTACTGAGTGTGTCATCACGAAGGGGTGGAGTAGATATGTAGGCCTGGGATCCACGTCCACGGCCAGACCGTCCTCCACGTCCTTTGGGACGCCCATGAAGCTTATAACATCGATCCCTGATATGATTTTTTCCTCCACAATAGTCACAGTCGCGGGACTCCTTCTCAATAGGAGATGGAATGTGAATGCTCGACTTAGGATTCGAAGTAGCCAATGCTGATTTGTCCACAGGATGGAGATTTAGAACCATCACCCGACGTCTACTTTCCTCTTGCTGGACCCGAGCATTAGCCTCTCGCAGTGATGAAAAAGGTGTCTGACCAATCAGTTGGGCTCGAACTTGATCAAACTCAATGTTTAAACCAGCCAAGAAATCAACAACTCGATTCTTGCTAACAAACTTCTGATAAGCTGCGGTATCCTCAGTAGATCTGGCAAACGGGCAAGTCAAGCCCAAACGGGCCGGGTGAGTGGCGGGCTAGGCCAAAAAGGTCCGGATTTTGTTGGACTAAAAATCTGCAGCCCAAAGCCCGGCCCGCGGACCGAGACCAATTCATGTCTATTTTATGCTATTTTTTTGGGTTTGTCCCAAACGAGCCGGGTCAAAAACGGGCGGGCCAAAAAGGCCCGGGTTTTACCGGGCTAAAATTCTGCAGCCCAAAACCCGGCCCGTGGCGGGCCGGCCCAGCCCGTGGGCTTGGGCCATGTTTGCCAGATCTAATCCTCAGTATATTTGGCGAAAAAATCCCGGTAATGATCAAGCTCCTGCCAAAGGGCATTAATGTTTGCAAAGTACTGTGCAACATGCTTCTCCCCTTGACCCAGCTCACGGATTTGCTTACGAATGTCATATTCCTCGGACATATTACCAGAACCAGAGAAAGTTTGGGAAATAACCTCTCAAAGTTCATAGGCAGTGCCTTGAAACATGTAACTACTTCGCATATTTGGTTCCATAGAATTAAAAATCCATGTTTTGACCATGGAATTATCAGACTTACATTCTTCTCGAGTAATCCCCGGTTGTGTAGGCATATTAGTTGTCCCATTAATGAAATGTTGCATACGATTGGCCTCAATTGACATACGGCATGCTTGAGACCATGCCAGGTAATTGGATCCATCCAATTTAAAAGGACTGAGAGCTAACGTAGAATTGAGATGATTGTTTCTAATTAACTGCCCTTTATTTGTTTCTGTAGTATCATTATGAATGGAACTAGATCGGCTATGGTAATAGGAATCACAAGAATTATCCAAGGAAATATCAATAAGGATAATCTAAAGGCTCAACAAAAATGGCAGGGTTATTCCAATAAATGCAACGGACAACAGTAAACAAATGGCAGTGAGTGAACAATAAGGGAGAAATTGCGTTTTTTGAAGCAGTTGGGTTAATTTAGTGCAATAAAGCTAACAAGTACGTTCAATACAACAGATAGTGAACAAATAAGCCCAGTACAGACCAAATAGGCCAAACGAATGCTCACTACAGAGGTTTAGAAAACTTACAATGAACAAATAGGCCAAAAGAATGCTCAATACATGCAAACCTGAATTTCATGCTAGTCGACTACTGTAGATGGAAAAAGGAGAGAGAACCGACTGCACTGGAACAAACCGCGCCGTAAAAGGTCGTCGAAAACTGTCTCACGCGTCGACAGAGTGGCGCATGGCGTCGGCGACCGGTGAGCGGGGAAGCGCGACGAGGCACATGTGGCGGCGGGCGGTGAGTTTGACACTTCTGTGTTGATCAACTGACAATGGGTAAACCACTTATGTTCTTAATTTCTCCAAATGGATTGATTCGACTGATTTTCTAAGATGATTTAAGATCAGCCGCGAACAGAGAGAAAAAATTGAAGAATGGGTTTTTTTCTTTTGGCTTAAATATAATTTACTACTCTAAACTATAGGTCATATATTCCACTTCGGTGATTTACCTTTCAATTTTATCAATTAGATTATTAAAGTATTAATTTTTTTCACTTCGGTCCAATTTAAGTTGCCACCTCATAAATTGATGACGTGGTTATTTAGGTGGACCATTAGTCAGCTGATGTGGCTAAAAAAAATACTTTTTAATTATGGATTAAACAATTTTGATAAAATGGAGGGTAAAATGGTCACAAAAAAATTGATTCAGACAAATTAAACAAATTAAAATCTTCAGATCAAACCAAGCCCCAAAGTCGATAGCCCAAACTTGATCGAAAAAAGCCCTAGCTCAAGAATCAATGATTCCAGCATGAACTCCATCCACTATGAACAAAACCATCGCCTCCCAAAGCCAACACAGAAAAATTAATGGTACCAAAATTCTCATCAAAATTCTTTCTCACTCCTCCCAACAATATAATCATCAAAACCCAAATATTTCTTCTTCTGCTACTGCCGCCATGGATTCGGGTAATACATATTACAGAGCTGTTACAGATGTCGCCGTTAACAAGTTTAAGAAGTTCATTTCCTTGCTCGATCGGAACAGAATTGGTCACGCCCGGTTCAGAAGAGGCCCAATCCTGAACAACCAGCATCGTCCGGATCAAACCCAAACCCACGAATCAGAGCCAATGATTCAATCGGTTACCCATCAGCATCACCATCAAACGGCGGAGAAGGAGCAGATTTCTAATGTGTCCCGAATTTATTGTCCCACTCCGGTTCAACGTTTACCTCCCATGCCTATACCTCTGCCTTTATCTCACAATCACAATCATCATCAGTTGGTGAAAAATGTCTTGATGGAGAAGAAGGAACCGATTACTACCATTAATTTCTCAGCAACCGCGGCGGTGATGAGAATCCAACACAGAAAAAGAACAAAACCATCGCCTCCAGTGGTGACCCCATTAGAGTGCCGAAAGTTGTGCTCTAATCATAAAAAGAGGAGTTGGTTGATTAATTGTGGAAGGGTTCAACGGAAGGGGAGGAAGGGGAAATGGATTGGAAGATTAGGGGGGTGAGGGTTTGACTTTTGATTTCTTTTAATTTTAGTTTTGATTTGTTTTGATTTGGTTTAATATGATTTGTTGGTTTTGTATAGTTTTAATGTTTAATATAAAATGATTTGACGAATTTGTCCTTTAATATATAATAAATATATAATTTAAAATTAAAATATTCTTTTTTAATGACACATCAACTGAACTCTGGCCCACCGAGCTAGCCACGTCAACAATTTCTGATGTGGCAGGTCTAATTGAATGAAAGTGAAAAAAATTAATAGTTTAATCATCTAATTGACAAAATTGAAAGGTGGATCACCGAAGTGGAATATGACTCATAGTTTAGGATAGTAATTCATATTTAAGCCTTTTCTTTTTTATAAGGATCAAGCTCTGATTCAATGTAGAAATGTATTATCTCTCTTATATTTCTTAGATTACATGAAGCTTATTTATACAAGAAAAAACTTTCAACAAGTACAAGGAACCCATGCTCCATTAGGTGTTACCATACTCTACTAACAACTATATCTACTGATATACTCTACTAACAACTAACATGACATTTGCTAACAATTTCAATATTTATCAAAAGATCCAATAGTTTTTTCTTCAGTTTCAAAAGTGAGTCGCACTACTTGGGTAGGTTTCTATTGTGTCATAAGAAAACTAAAATCTCTAGATTGATGAGCAACCTTGGCACGACACGAAGTAACAAGATATTGCTTATCATCTTTACGAGCAAGTTTTCGAATTGTATTAGTTGAGTGGGGTTTGCTGGTTTGATCAGCATTTGTGTCGCTTGTTTTTCTCAGTGAAGATTCGTCTGGATATTTGACGAGTATAATTTTGTGAAAACAATTGCAACCTTTAATAATAGATCACATCAATGTAATTGATGGATGTTAGGAAGTGTCAAGGTATATATGATTTCTTCAGACCAATATTCTAAAAGGCGCTAGGCGGGCGGGCGGCCGAGTGGGCCTAACGCCTAGAGGCCTAGGCGGGATTTTTTATTTTAAGACAATTTTAATATTTTATCTTACATTTATCCAAACAAAACAATAATATAAAGCAAAACAATCTATAATAAAGATAATAAAAAGACATTTGCTTAAAGTTCAAACACATATCAATATTGTTAATGTCAAAGTTCAGACACAAACATACAATTGTTCAAAGTTCAAAAATATTTTTAACGTATTAGTTTTATTCATAAACAATATTGCTATTAAATAATAAAATTTAAAATTTTAAGAATATAATTCAATATTAAAACTTCAGAAACTAAACATAAATTTAAGAATTATATTGAATTAAACTAAATATTACAAATGTATCATCATTTATATAATTTGAAGTTGGTACAAATTCAAAAAATTATAACTATAATAAAATTATCTATTTTAACTTGATATTGTTCATTTTTTGTTATGATTTGATATGCTACAACTTGTATTATGAATATGGTAAATCATTAGAAAAATAAATATATCAAGATTTGGTTTGGGTAGTTATTAAAATATAAAAAAACCTCTCCGCCTAGACCCCGCCTAATTTCCTGGAGTGATTTTTTTGCCGCATTGGGCCTAGACGGGGCGCCAAGGGGGGGCCTAAGCGGATCTAGGCGGGAATTTTTAGAACACTGCTTTAGACACAACAAAATGCAAAAATAATTAGATAAATACTCGTCAACTTCAAAGTTTCTTCTTTTGATAAATGAAATTTTCCAGTCATGTTAGATATATATGTTATCATCCTACTATTTCATTAGTCGTTTGTGTTTCTGGAGCTATTATGAATGACATATACCCTCCAAGGTACATTATCATTGCGCCCATCTTAAATTAAACAAACCAATGTACTTGCCAGTTGTCAAATTTCAAAATTTTCAAACAGTACCCAACTCCTCAACAGTGGGCTCAGTGATCTGTTATGTAAGAGTAAAGAATTCATGAAATGTGTTATATTATTAATACCAATGCATATGATATTACTTTTTAATATATAAACTACTCAAAATGTTAAACCATAAAACGGTGTTGCTTTTTAATTTGTTAACCTTTAATTTTTTAACTTGTAGGATGTCTCTTGATGATAACCACAATTCTGTGGTGTTAGCTTGTGCCAAAGTCATTCAGTCTGTACTGAGTTGTGATATTAATGATAGTTTCTTTGATGTCTCACAGGTAAAATAGCACTTTAGGGTTTGTTTTCTTCTTTGTTTCCATAAAGTTAACTTAACTACATATTTCCAGAAAACAGCAACTTATCAGAAGGATGTCTATACTGCTCCTGTATTTAGAAGTAGACCGAAAATTGAAGGCGGGTTCCTTCATGGCGGCTTTTGGAAGTACAACACTAAACCTTCTAACCTTCTTCCTTTCGATGAGGATGATGTAGATGACAAACCTGAAGGTGAGCACACTATTCAGGAAGACATTGTTGTTGCAGGACAAGATTTAGCTGCAGGTTTGGTCAGAATGGGGATCATTGCAAGGATTCGTTATCTCTTGGAGGTAAGCATGACTTGGAAGGATTTGAAATATATATATATATATATATATATATATATAGAGAGAGAGAGAGAGAGAGAGAAACTGCATAACTTTCCTATCATTCATATTAAATGATTCAAACAAATGTATTTGCCAGTTGTCAAATTTCGAAATTTTTAAACAGTCACTAATTCTTGAACTTTTCCCACTTTAGTAGTCCATGATTTGTTTTGCTTCTACGCAATCTTTTTTCTGCAAGGGGTTCACCTTCACAGCCTTATCTGTATTCATAAAGAAGGTTATGTTTCAGTTGCCTCGGCAGTTTTTTCTACTGGTGAAATACTAGACTTTGTTAATGGCAAGAATGAAAGGGGTGTCTTGACAAAGGTCAGATATCTAAGCGGGTAGATTTTGAATTATCCATTCATTCATTTATTTATTTAAACTTTTTGGCTGAATAATTATCCATTTAACTAAAAGGGCGTGAAATAATGAGGCAAAGTGTTACTTGATTTAATTTTTCTATCCTAAATCAAAGTACATAAAATGTGAAAATATTTGAAGAGGGGTGTGGTGGGAATGCATGATACTATCTTTGTTTTCAATTTCTTTCTGTAAATGTAGATTTGGATGAAGAAGAGTAAATGTTTCTCTGCTGCTCTGCTATCTATTAAGTGACTATGTAACTTATCCTGAGAACTTTTCCTGGTGGAAATAATACTCGACTATTTCTTGATGGTAATGCTTATAGAAATAGAAAAAGATTTCATGATAGTAATATTTGTTAGGAAGATGCAATTACTATATGCGGCTCCTGGTTTGCATGTTTATTTTGATCCATTCTGTGCTGTACTATTCAAGAAATGTTGCGTTTTGTTTAACATGTTGGTATTTATGATTTCAGACAGACCCTTCGACAGCTCTGGAAGAATGTTTAATTTCCATACTGATTGCAATAGCAAGACATTCCCCAGCGTGCACGGATGCAATCATGAAATGCCAAAGGCTTGTTCAGACAGTTGTCAACAGATTTACTATGAAAGACCAGATGGAAATCAACCCTGCTAAGATAAAAGCTGTTACCCTTTTGAAGGTAAGCTGTTTCCTTCTTTCAATAATGGCCACAAGGCATGCCTTGTTTTCTATTAGAGTTGTTTAGTTTTGTATTTAATACGAGTCAAAAATTTATAATTTTCTGTCTGTGATTTTATATTCAATAAGGTGTTGGCTCAATCCAAGAAGAAGAACTGTATGCAGTTTATAAAGAATGGGACTTTCCAAAAGATGACGTGGCATTTGTATCGATCTATCTCCCTTGACCTGTGGGTAAAATCAGGAAGAGAGAACTGCAAATTTTCATCTGATTTGCTTGTTGAACAACTTCGTCTTTGGAAGGTCTGCATTCAATATGGGTACTGTGTATCTTCTTTTGCGGATCTACTTCCTGCTCTCTGCATTTGGTTGGATGTACCCACATTCGAAAATCTAATTGTAAACAACATCCTTGATGAATTTGCCGCCATCACAAAGGAAGCTTATCTTGTTCTGGAGGCTCTGACTAGACAACTTCCAAATTTTTATTCACAAGTGGATCTAGAAGAAAGTGCCACAGAAGACAAAGAGACTTGGTGTTGGAGCCATGTTGGTCCGATTGTTGAATTAGCTCTAAAGTGGATTGCGTTGAAGAGTGATCCATATCTATCTAGATTCTTTGACTGGAAAAACGGAAATATGAACAATTCTGTTTTGAAAGATCAGCAAGTTAAGTCTTTGTTATGGGTGATTTCAGCTGTCATGCACATGATTTCCGGGTTATTAGCAAGGGTGATTCCTGAGGATACCTTCAGCCTTCCTGGGGGGCATGTTCCATGGCTTCCGGAGTTTGTCCCAAAGATCGGACTTGAAATTATTAAGCAAGGGATTTTCTGCTTCACAGGGGTGAGTGACAAAGAATACGGAAAGGATCCTGCTCGAGGTGGTTCTTTCCTTGAGCATTTGTGTCATTTGAGACATCAAAGTGAGTATGAAACAGCGATAACATCTGTAGTCTGCCTTAATGGATTAGTTCAGGTTGTTGTTTATGTAGATAAGTTGATCCGACTGGCTAATATTCATACTACACCTTCCCAGTGCTTCAGTTCCTCAAGTGAAGATAACATACTTGCTAATGGGATTATTAAGTCCTGTATGGTTGAAATGGAGATTGTGCTGACAACTTTCATGAATTTAATTACTTCTGAAGGGCAGTGTATGCAGTCCATTGAGATGTTTGGCAGAGGCGGCCCTGCTCCAGGAGTTGGTGCAGGCTGGGGTGCCTCTGGTGGAGGATTTTGGTCCACAGCTGTCTTGTTGGCTCAAATGGATGCAAATTTTCTCATTCATTTACTTGAAATATTCCCCATTCTCTGCGCCAAAGACCCGGGAAATTCTGAAGAGATGAGATTTATAATGCAGAGAATAAATTGTGCATTGCATATATGTTTAATAGTGGGACCAAAGGACAGAGTCATGATGGATAAGTTGTTGGGGTACCTCCTCCAAGTCCCTGTTCTTAAATGTCTCGATCTCTGTATTCACAAATTTCTAAATCTTAACAAGGGATTCAAGCTCTTTGAGTGGCGATATAAAGAGGAAGACTACTTGCTCTTCAGTAATAATTTAGCTTCCCACTTCAAAAACAGATGGCTGTGCGAAAAAAATAAGTCAAAGGTAGAGAGCACAAATAGGGATGTTGACCATAAAACATCTATCAAGAGCAAATTTACTCTGGACACCATACACGAGGACTGTGATGCGTCTAACATAGCCAATCAAGAGCATCATCTAACTTCTTTGGTAGTGGAGTGGGCGCATCAGAGACTGCCACTTCCCTCACATTGGTTTCTCAGTTCACTCTCAACCATCAATGACAGCAAAACTGCTGAGCTTCCTAGTGCATCTGATTCACTAAACTGCAAACAGAATGCTACTGACTTACTTGAAGTTGCTAAAGGTGGACTTTTCTTTCTTTTAGGTATTGAAGCAATATCTGCTTTCCTTTCTTCTGAGTTTCACTCCTCTGTTCAAGGTGTACCACTATCATGGAAATTGCATTCTTTATCCGTAAGTTTATTTGTTGGAATGGGTGTTCTTGAAGAAAAGAGTAGGGATCTGTATGAAAATTTGCAAGAAGTCTATGGGCAGCTACTTGAGAATTCAAGGTTCCCGCAAATTGGAGATATGAATAGTCTGGAGTTCCTGAAGTTTCAATCAGATATTCATGAGAGTTACTCCACGTTTATTGAAGCACTGGTGGAGCAGTTTGCTGCTGTATCTTATGGTGATTTGGTATATGGTCGGCAAGTTTCTATATATCTACATCGCTGTGTTGAAGCTCCTGTACGACTTGCTGCTTGGAATTCTCTTTCTAATGCTCGTGCTCTTGAACTTTTGCCACCTATAGAAAAATGTGTTGCCAAGGTTGAAGGGTACCTTGAACCCGCCGAGGTACTGTTGGTGAATTATTTTCCATTATCATTATATTAAGAGGCTTCAGTGGGAATGATTTAAATAACCTTCTTGCATTGCATATTAGCAATAAATAATTTCTGTTTTGGAACATGACAGAATCATAATATCCCATTTCTGCAGGATAATGAGAAGATTTTGGAAGCTTATGTGAAATCATGGACTACTGGTGCTCTTGATAAAGCAGTCAGACGAGGATCAATTGCATTCACATTAGTTTTGCACCACCTTTCCACTTTTATTTTTGGCAATTTCACTGGTGAAAATATATCAGTGAGAAACAAACTAGCTAAATCTATCCTACGCGACTACTCTCGTAAACAGCAACATGAGGTAGGCAATTTTTTGGTAGCTTTTGATTTGATTTTGAATTGGTATATGAACATGTATTCGTTTAATATATTCTTTTGTATCCATGAAGATGTTCAACATATTGTCTGCGCGTGTGCGATTAGGAAGTGCAGGTATTTCATAGTTTGAATATGTTAAGGTTGCATGGCACTATTGAACTTGTGAATCTGATTCATCGGACTCGTGTTAGTGTTCAGATCATACTGTTCTATACCAATTACTCCATCTGTTCCACAAAAAGAGTAACATTTGTAAAAAAAATCTGCAAAAAAGTCCTCTTTTAATTGATGGTGGTATAAAATGACGCAATGTTCTCAAGTTTATAATTTTATTATCGTGTCATCACTATTAAACTACCATATTATTAGTTTTAGGGATAAACATGGAACAAAATTACATCCTTAATATTGACAAATTTTATTAACGAGACTCCTTTGTGAAATGGAGGGAGTATTTGGTAACTACCAATGTTATTTTTGTATCCAGCTGGGAAGGTGTTGGAGCTACTGTTGGATGGCCCAACAACTCTATATCTTAGAGTAAAACTATAGGGACTACTTGAGTTGATTTGTCTAAAATAAATTGCATGGGAAACCACAAATACGCAGGTGGTGTTTTGTGCTTTTCTTTATCTTTTGTTATCAGTATGATTTTGTCTTGGCTGAATTGAGTGACATTATGTCCATAATTTACCTTTTTCTTCCTAAAGGAAAACAGAACAAAACTTCTTTCCTCTGAATTACTAGTAATCCCCAGTTAATCTACTATGTTTCTTATCTGTTTCTATGGTATGTGATAACAGGGAATGGTGATGGATCTTATTCGATATAACAAATTATCCACTTGTCAAAAGCTTGGAGAAGAAGTTTTGAAGCTGCAGCTGTGCGAAATTGACAAAAGATTTAATGTATTAAAAGAAGCCTGCGAAGGAAGTTACTCTCTCTTGAGGGACGTAGAAAAGCTCGAGTCTTACTTTAGAAAATAACAATATGTTTCAACTTGAACCACATATTGTGTGTGTGTGAGAGAGAGAGAGAGAGATCTTGCTGAAAGCAGTTGAATTTTGTAATTAGTCGTGTCATTTGAAATCTTGAACGTTAAACCTTTCAATGAAAGGGATTAATTGCAGACTCTGCTGTGCCTGCGATACACTTGATAATTTGAAGTCCAGACATTATCACTTTAACACTGTAGTTGAAGGTTGTGATTGCCAAAGTATGTATTCCTGCAAGTATGGATGTAATCCTGGAAGTGTGGACGTGAACTAGAAGTTTGATTATGTAATCCTGGAAGTGTGGACATACTCCTGTGGTAATCTAGGAGTTTGTTTATATTGAAGCCAGTGTTCAAGTTGTTGTCAACATTGCGATGATGTTCTTGTATACTTTGCCTAGTCAGACCCTGTTTTGGACGTTTATTGACTTGAATGTGGCAATGGTTCTGGAATATCTCAAGCAGCACTACCGTTACCATTTCTGTAAAATTATATCAGCGCATGTGACTTGTGAAATTGCATTCTTACATTCTTGTGTGATAGTTTCAACATGAATAACATTTTTTTCTTTTCAAGCAAAGATAGGCTCTGCATCACGCCTGTAAATATAACAGGGCATAGAGTTTTTGTACGTGCATATATATATATATATATATATATATATATATATATACACACACACACACATCGGGAAGGATCAAGAGCATAATTCTTAAATAGTATAACGTTTTAAATAACATAATTTTATCAAAACGACGTAGTTTTGATAAGACGCGGTGGTATTTTTGTAAATACGCACACGTGTGTGTGTGTGTATGTGTTTGCGAGATTATGTATGTATTAAAAAAATATAACAAAACATTTAAAGCGCCGGTTTTCACACCTATAGTTACTAGTATGAGCAATTACAACAAATCCAGTCGACAGTAAGAACCCCATCGTTTATTTAGCAGTAAGGATTAAGATGAGATTCTATTTTTGAGAAAATTAGTGGAGTACTATTTTTTCAAGACAGACGGGGAACATAAAACTGATAACACATGCACACTGGATGACCATAGCTTCGTTGGAGTTTTGTTTATTTTGACTTTTTCCGCATGTCTGCAGATGAGAATGAAGACAGAAATTGATTGTGGACAGAGGTGAAAATATAAAGTTGATTAGTAGAGCATGAGCACATACATGTTCACATGGCTTCAGTCCCTAGGCATAAACTAAACTATTACATGAATCTGACACATTTTCACATGGCTTCAGGCCCTAGTCATAAACTTATTTATTACACGAATCTTGTTTTTTCTACATTCGTGGGCAGTTCTTCTTGTTGGAAATTAAGCTCAGTTTGCAAATATAAAATTCATTAACAGAGTCGCTTGTTTTTTATGCTCACTGTATGTTTTTTCTAGTATATAATTTAAGCCTCATCTGGAGTAATTTGACACTCAGATAGATATAACTGGCTGGCCAAGTTCACTTTGTGTGTGAAAGAGAGGGAGAGGGAGATGGAGATGGAAGGAGAAACAAAAAGAGAATTAACAAATGGAAATGAAGAAGCAGCTCAAGCCCAAGTGGATATCTGGAAATATGCGTTTGGGTTTACTGAATTGTTTGTAGTCAGGTGTGCAATTGAGCTTGGGATACCTGATATCCTTGAAAAGAATCACGATCAAGAACCCATGACGCTCTCCGACCTATCTTCAGCCCTAGCTTGTTCGCCATCTGCCCTCTGTCGGATCATGAGGTTCCTGATGCACCGAGGAATATTTAAAGAAAAATTGACAAGCCAAGGCTCCATGGGCTATGTTCAAACGCCCATTTCCCGCCTTCTAACCAGACATGGAGACAAAACCTGGGCTCCTTTTGTGTTTCTTGAAAGTAGCCCGGTCATGCTGGCGGCATGGAATTGCCTAAGTGCGCGCGTCTTGGGCAGTGAAACTTCAGCTTTTGTTGGTGCTCATGGCGAGGACATATGGCGTTATGCAGCAGCAAATCCAGGCCATAGCAAGCTCATTGACGAAGCGATGGCTTGTGATGCTAGGGTTGTAGTGCCAAAAATACTTGATGGATGCCCTCAAGTGTTTGAAGGGCTGAGCTCTTTGGTGGATGTGGGAGGCGGTGATGGAACAACTCTTGGCGTTTTGGTGAAAGCTTGTCCTTGGATTCATGGAATCAACTTTGATCTTCCTCATGTTGTGTCTGTTGCACCCCATTGTGAAGGTATTGAGCATGTTGGAGGCGATATGTTTAGCAGTATTCCGAAAGCCAATGCAGCTTTCCTCAAGGTTAGTAGTACAATTAATTCTTAGCAAGAAAAAGAAATTATATATTCCCTCCTGACTCCTCCTGTCTGAGTCTGATCACCTGACTTTACTTGACAAATGAGACTCTCATTTTGGGAGGGATGGATGGAGTATATTGATGTTAGGTTTGGTATTGATATATATATATATATATATATATATATATATATATATATATATATATATATATATATATATATTGCAAACTTATTCGTTATTTATTTAATAATTAATTGTAGTGGGTATTGCATGACTGGGGTGACGACGAGTGCGTCCATATCCTGAAAAAATGTAGAGAAGCTATCTCGGAGGGGACAGGGTCGAAGGTGATTATCGTAGAGGCTGTAATTGAAGAAAAGGAAAGAGACAAGCTCAAGGATATGAGGTTGATGCTAGATATGGTGATGATGGCCCATACCAACAAGGGGAAAGAGAGGACAGCCGAGGAGTGGGCGTATGTTTTGGGCGAGGCTGGCTTCACCCGCCACACTGTTAAACATATTCAAGCTGTACAATCCGTTATCGAGGCCTATCCTTAAAATTTAAATGGATTTGGTTTTTTCTAATTTCAATCAACTGATTTACACCAGAGGTTAATCTAATGTGCCTCTGCTTGCTTGTTTGTTTGGAATAATGCAACTTAATATCCTCCCAGTAATGCATAAGCTTTGTAATTAATCTTAAGGATTTTTGATTAAAGTTTCCTTCTCCTTTGTTTGTTTAGTACAATTCTTTCGCGAATACCGTGCGGTCGCCGCAAAAAATGGCATACGCTTATTTTTGGAGGTCTATTCCCTAATAGTAATGGGTTTGGTCCCTACAATTCGAGTAAAATACCTGTAAACATTTTGTCACTGTACGGTGAAATATCAGAGAAATGTCAGCCTACACTAATTGTATATCAAGATATACTCGTAATATATTTGCAGCAGCATCTAATTATTGAGCCACTGCTACATTTGCTGCTGTTGTTTGAAATTGAACATTATTTTTTTGATCCGAAGTTAAATATTCAAAAAAGTCTAGGTTGTAATGATTAATAAATATATACAATTATTATGTAAATAAAGGTGAATATGTTTTTGGTTGTTCGAACTGGACAAAACTCTCAACATTATGCATGCGTAACACATTTATACATTCGAATGATGAATAGAGAGAACCGCATTTTGACTTTGCCAAGAAATATCAATTGGCTTGGTTTGGTGCGAGTTTGGGATGTTGAACTGAAAACAATATATACCTACCTTATGTTTTCACCTAAAATGTACTCCATTGTTATTAGACATTCACACACGAAAGAATGTTGAATTTATTTACAGTATTTTATATTTTTATTAAAGAATCAACCTTTAATGAAGTTTGTGTCCCTGCATCAGCAAAAGAAGACTTCTACTCCCATTGCCATTCATGCTTCCATTTTCATGTATTTATACCCAACCCAACCCAACACTTTGGAATTACTAAATTCATTTCATTTTCTTTTACACATTAAATAAAAGCTCGCAAACACAGGATTCCTCTTCCACTATGATGGTGTTTCCGACAACTATATCTTCCTCTCCAAATCTCTACCTCCGAAACAGCCTTCCCATTTCACAACGAAGAAGAAGCATTCGATGTTCATCTTCATCATCATCGTCGCCAGTTTCCACCCAATTTGATCTGAAAACTTACTGGACAACTCTGATTGCAGAAATTAATCACAAGCTGGACCAAGCAATTCAAATACACTACCCTCAACAGATCTATGAGGTCATGCGCTACTCTGTTCTTGCTAAAGGTGCTAAGCGAGCTCCCCCCGTTATGTGCGTTGCTGCCTGTGAGCTCTTCGGTGGCGACCGCCAAGCTGCCTTCCCCACTGCCTGCGCCCTCGAAATGGTCCTTCCTCTCTCTCATTTGGAAAGTTTTTTTTTCTTTTTAATAGGATACCTTTCTGTAGCTATTAGTTAAGAATTCGTTTTACTTGGAAATCGTTAAAAGATTTGATTGAAAATTCAGGTCTTTTGATTAATTTGCCCTAAAAAAGTTGACTCTTTTTTTTCCATCAAAGATGATAGTTAACTTTGTTTAGTTAATTAGTTTGATGGTATTGGAGAAATAAGGTAACTGTTCGCTTCATATGTTTGTTAGCATTTGATATAATTTGTACTGATTAGGGTCTTGTACAAGTGAAGTCGCATTTTGGATGTAATTAAGTGTTACCAAAGATCCAAAATAAGAAGATCATAAAATGATTTTGGATTGTAATTTTTTTTTAATATTCTGCAATCTACAGTTTAAGGAAGTGGCTTAGGACCTATATGTTAGTCTCGCGGATATATGAGAATATAGAAGTTTGTATTCAGTGAGGTCGAAGTAGGAATATTTAAAACAATATAATCGGTGTTAGGTAAACTAAACCACACACAAAAATAACTTGAAAGTATCTATTTGTACAAGGCTTTGCCAACTTCTTAACAGATCCAACGTCATTGTTGAAAAAGCGAAATGCTCCAGGGTTCTTCCCTCCTCAATTATGATTATCCAAAATTGTGAGGGCTAGAGAGGAGAGAGGGAGATTTTCAATTATTTTGATCAAGTAATTTTGTTTCTATCATTAGAATTATATATAACAATAAACTTGTCATAACTTACTCTAGTCTTAAAACTATTCCCTTTTATTTCTTATATTGATTTTATTAAACATATCCCAACCTTATGAAGAAACTAGAAAGTTGATGCTCAGTTGTCTATTTATGTGTCTGTGTACATTAGTTTGAGTTCTTTCTCTTTCTCTGTAGTGAAGAGGCCTAGACTGACTGAGGGAAGAAAAGAAAGATTTGAGCTGCTACCTTATAATAGTTGAAGATTTGAAGCCACTATTCTGTGGGTTTGAGTTTCAGCTAAGAATATAATGAAGAATTAACTATCAGCCTTTTGGATTTAGATTGATCTGGGAGAAGTTATATCTGATGAATTCTAGTCTAGAGAATTTTTAAATATGATTATAATTGCTTCATAAACTTGAAATAAGGACTTTTCCCTTTTGACCTCCCCTTTTTGGGGCTTCGATTATAATGCAAAATATCTTAAACTTGTGACATGAGGTTGAAAATGTTTGACATATTACTACGTAAAGAAAGTATAACTCGACGGAATAAGAGATTTGAGTTTGTTATATAGAAATAGTAATTAATTATTGTTTCAAGGTCAATCCATCCACCAAAATATTTTTCCTTGTTCACTCTATAAAAAAGTTGGATTTGCACTTGATTCATCTTCAATGTTTTAAAAATTCCCGCCTAGGTCCGATTAATCCCCACCTAGGCGCCTAGGCCCCCGCCTAACATCTACTTTGAAACTCTTCAATATTTAAATGAATTTGTTAAGTCTTGAAAGATTGTTTTTTTTGTTAATGTTTCATGTAAAATTTTTAAAAAATTACATATAATATATGTTTCGTATAGTATAACAAGTATATACAATAGAAAAATAATTAAGTGAGATCACCTAAGAAAACGCCTAATCCCCTAGCAAAACGCCTAGCCACCGCCTAGGCGCCCCCTCCGCCATCTAGATCCATCTAACGATTTTTAGAGCATTGCTTTCTTTGGCACCTTCTATTTGAATATTATGTTGTTCAATCGATGCTTCTTAATATATAATTTGTATTTACCTATTTCTTCATGTGTATTGTGTTTTAATAGGTTCATGCTGCTTCATTGATACATGATGACTTGCCAAGCATGGATGATGATCCATCCCGTCGAGGTCATCCCTCAAACCATACCATCTACGGCATTGACATGGCGATCCTTGCTGGTGATGCATTATTTCCTCTAGGTTTCCGCCACATTGTCTCCAACACCCCTACCAACCTCGTCCCTGAGTCCCGCCTCCTCCATGTTATAGCTGAGATAGCCCGAGCAGTTGGGTCCACAGGCATGGCAGCTGGCCAGTTCCTTGACCTGGAAGGTGGACCCAACTCAGTAGAATTTGTCCAAGAAAAGAAGTTTGGTGAAATGGGTGAGTGCTCGGCTGTATGCGGAGGTCTCATAGCAGGTGCCACAGATGATGAGATTGAACGGCTCAGAAAGTATGGTAGAGCTGTTGGAGTTTTATATCAGGTTGTTGATGATGTGTTGGAAGCGAAACTGAAGATTCAGAATGACAAAGATATGAAGGAAACAAAGGGTAAGAGTTACGTGAGTGTGTATGGTGTTGAAAAGGCTATGGAAGTGGCCGAGGATCTTAGAACCAGGGCTAAGGGAGAGTTGGATAGTTTTGAAAAGTATGGTGACAAGGTGCTTCCTTTATACAACTTTGTAGATTATGCTGCCGATAGAGGCTTTAGCCTAGGTAATCAAAATTGATTAAAAAAATCTGGGCAGTCAGATTGTAATGTTGTGTTATTCCAGTTAGTCTCAAAGATAATGTAGGATTTATGGTTTCACATAAACAAAGCAAAATTCTGACATTCTAAAGTTCAGCAGGTCTGTATTTTGGCAAACTTATGGGTATAATGGCTTGGTGGGCCTTGATTGAAGCATATGTATATTCTAAATTTAATTAGAGTAATGAAGGAAACTTTTGCTATCAATATACTGACTTTTATAAGAACTGAAGGTTTCTTTACACTACATTGGAATACTAAGTTCATTTTACTTTATTCTATGTATATAGCAAGAACTGAACCACTATAACTGTGGGGGAATTATCCCCCGTTCATTTCGCTTCTTAAAGAAAAAAACCTTATTTCCCGGGTTGAGAAGGTTGAAGTGGTGGGAATTGTGAACAGATATCTGGTAGATGCTTTAGCTCAAGTAAACTGTTCTTGCATGTTTCTTTTAATGGTGAAGAGCCGGGCAGAGACAAATGGGCAAGTTAGATGATATATACATCAGTATATGCACGATTATGAGTAAGTTGATGAATTTGAACAGTGGCTTCTTGACGATGGCAATGAGACTGGAGGTCATGGAGGCTGAAAGATCATGTGGAGGTGGTGGAGTGACTTAAAAGTATTGGTTAGTCCCCTTTTCCTACTTCTCATGCTCTCTGCCTTTCTCTATACATTTGTTCTCTGTAATGTAAAAAATTTCAGTATATCTAGACATGATTTTTCATTGGTCACTCCTGATTGTTATAGAATTTATAAAAAAAATTAATGGTTATGAATTTATGGACCTTTTTTGCCTATAATTTTTACAGCTTAGTTGTATCAAGTTTCAATTATATTGTCAGTCTGTATTTTAGTGGAACACTACCCTTTACTTGTACAGATGTGAACTTCGCATGGAATTGTGATAGTATATCTTGGAACTTTTCTTTGTTGTTGAGTAAGGGACCTGAGAAATTCTGAAGTGGCAGGAGATCATGCTTCTCTTGTTTCTAGTCATCTGCCTAATATTCCCCCTACTAACTTTAGAAAGGTAATGCTTCATGAAACCATTAGTGGATTCCTGGGCCCCCCTCCTCTTTCGACTGAAGCTTTATCCCAAAGAATATATATATATATATTTTACTTGTGTAAAAGTTAGGTAATGTTTCCACTTGTCACTGATCATGATGTGAAAGAACCCAACAATGGTTAGATAATCTCCTCCTTGGTTTGTAATCTCTTCTGAGGATTGAGAAGGGATCATGTACATAGTCTTTAGATTGTGCATGTGCTAGCGAGGGTCCATCCTCGTTATTCTGTTTATAGCTACATTACACATGTATGAAAATGTTCTATTATTAACATCAAGGGAGGCATATTCTTTTGGAAAGGCAGTTTTTTAGATGGTAAAAGAATTTGTAGAAAAGAATAGTACCCATATGAATAACTACAAGACGACACCCTCATGTTTGTAGTTTAAGTTATGCGTGTTTGAAATTGCTCTCTTAATAACATCAAGGGAGGCATCTTCTACTTCTTTTGGAAGCACTTTTTTAGTTAGTCAAATGTTTTTAAAAAATATTAGTGATCATATGAAGAATTACAATACGACACCTTATGTTAGGTATCAAAATGATGCTTCAAGTCCGTTTGTGGAACTTCAACAATTGGGGAGTCAATTCAACTGGCGTCTTAGTTGTGTATGGAATTAGATTCCAAGTCTGTGGTTTATTTGTCCCTGATTCCAGAGGTTTCTTTAAGCTCTGCTTGTGAAACTTAAGCAAGAGTGTTGAGACTCGGAGGCTATTGGAAATGGCACTTTTTTACTATTCAAAAGACATATCAAGTCGAATAAGCCTTCTAATCTCCGTCAATTTTATATACACAAGCACTCCCTATTTGTTTTGGACAGGATTAAACCCTAGAGCAAAGCAAGCACACGCTACAAGATAAGGAGAAGGAAAACCATAACCACATGAAGATTGACAAAGAGGTGTTTCATCCAGTTCACCCGCAACATAGGCGGCTGAAGCTTGAATACACTGAGGTTCCTTTCTACTGTGACGGGTGCAAAGAAGCTGGGATTGGCCTCAAATACAAATGCCAGCAGTGCGACTTTGACTTGCACAAGGCATGTGCAGCGGCACCGTCCAACTTCACTCATCCCTTTTACCCTAAATGTGAGTTCAAACTCTGCTATCAACCCCCTGGCCCTGGAAGGAGGAGATGTGATGCATGTCAAAAAGATGTGATGGGATTCACGTATCATTGTAAAAGATGCGACTTTGATCTGCATCCTTGCTGTGCGAATCTCCCCCAAGTGTTGGATGATGGAGAAAAAAACCTATATCTAAATCTCAAACTTTCATATCCATGTCATCACTGCGGAGGCAAAGGGCGAGGTTGGTCTTATAGGTCACAATGCAAGACCTATAATCTTCATGTGTCGTGTGTGAAGGAGCTGCTGATGGAGAGCTGGGAAGCAACGTATTTCAGTGTGGACAAGAACAAGATGAGGAATCTGCATACTAATATCCCCAATCTCAAAGGAGCACCAGGGAGAAGAGGAGGAGGAGGAAATGTTAGTAAAATGGCTGGTGTTGCTGTTCGTGCTATTGTGTCTGCAGTCCTCGGAGATCCTACTGCCATATTAGCGGCAGCAATTGGAGGTTTCCTCTCCAAATAAGGAAACCAAGTAGTAATTAAGGTGAGAAATATGTAGTTACTAGTATTTGTTTTGTTCTTGGATTTACTGTATATGTAAAAAGTATTTGGATATCATTCAGCACTGGATCACCACCGTTGATGATGTTCATCATGCTGAATTCTGTGTTTGGAAACAGGTAATGAACAAGGACATATATAATAGTCACTCAGCCGCTTATGTAGTATTTATTTTGTATATACTATCAATCAATCTCACATGTATTCATTCTAAATTAAGGTAATAATAATACGTACTGAATAAAAAAAAATTCCTTTGCATTGAACTTGAAACTTGTCCAGCAATTAATTATTATACGTGGCTAGAGATTGATAAGATGCATGGGCAAAAATGCAAGTTGTATACTGTATATTTTTTATTAATAAAATTAATATTGTTGTAAATAGTAGAGTTGGTATACATGCATTCCTTCGGTTTCTTTTTTGTCTAAGGTGGTGTTTGTTTACATCTGATTGTCTCTTATTCGTTAGGAGCTATGATGTTGTTTGTTTATTTTTTTGTTATCTCTAAATGCATCTTAATTGGTAAGACAGAAAATAAAATCTTAATAATTAAGAGGTACCTCTTAATAAAAAAAATTTGATAATTTTTTTTATATAAATATATTCAACAATATTATGCACTCATTTTTATTAAATTGAATATTTAAAATTATTAAATAAAATTTTATCTTTTAAAATGATAAAATAGTGTCATTAAGAGACAATTTATTTTTTAGTTATCAAATAATTTTTTAGATTTAGACCTCATAACCATTCAGATGATCTAATTTATTAAGATATCATAATCATTCAAATTTTAATTCTCAGATTTATAAAACACAACCTAAGACCGTTAATTAACTGAAAGCTCAAGGACTGGAATGTGCATGCAATGCAATACATGATCATCAGGTTCTAATTAAGTAATTAATTATTCTCTCTCTCTCTCTCCAAATTAAGACAGACAGGTGGATGAGTGGCAATGGAGTTGACGGTGACAACTGAGTTGAGTTATACGGAGTACTACTTATTCTTCTTGTCCACCTTAGGCCAACCTATATATGTACGTACCTTCTTTTCCTCACTAACTACCAACCTCCCTTCACCATATCTATTTCCATATCCATATCCATATTATATAATAATAAAATGCTATACGTGGATAAGATACTATACATACGAGTCATTAATTAAGTTAAAACATATTTAGTGAAGTTAACAAATTGTCCAAGTCATTATTTTGTCAAGAATATTATAAAATATTCTATTTTGTATAACAGAAAATTATATATATTGTTGAGTAAAGATAAAAGTTTCGTTGTTTTTGTATTAAAAAAGAATTGAATATCAAAGAGTAAGTGAGTGAATTAAATTTATATTATTTAATACTTTAAATACTATTAAAATAATGTAATAAATATTTAATTGAAATTTTTAAATAATAATAAATATTAAGAGAGAAAAATATTTGTGTATTTAAAGAGTGAGCGAGGGAGAGACTAATAAATACTAGTAGAATATAAACAGAAAGGTAGATTAGAAGAACTCTTATTCTTCAAGGGAGTCTAGTCTGTAAAGAGGCCTTTGGCGAACTCCAAAGGCCATATATTTTGCCACGTTTGATTTGCCCACTCCACCACGTGGAATCCACGTGTTCTGCTCGCTCTCAACCTCATCTACCATTACCAATTGAGATTTGGTCCGGTTAACAGCTAGCTAGCTTATCTAATCCTATATGCTATAATAAAAGTGATTAGTATGAAATTTATTTTTGAATAAGTTGATTAATTGGCCAATAAAATGTTGACATGCAGGTTTTATGTGTGTCAACGTTCTATTGGCCAATTGACTGGCTATAATTGTGACGCTCCCAAAATTAGGTATAAATCACCCATCTTGGGTCGTCAGATACATGGTACATAATACAAATACAACTTACTAATACAACTGTCGTGTACAATACGACAAAACATAACTGTGAGTTTGAATATCATTATTGTCTACTAGAGACTATAAAAACTCAAAAGGAGTCCTCATTACAATTATTGTCACACTATTTAACAGAATAGTGAGGACTACTAATACTATCATCTGGTCCATCACTCCGTTCCCCGACTCGTCCCAGCTATATTCTCATTTTCTGAAGAAAATAGTGAAAGAAAAGGTGAGCTCAACTAGCCCAGTAAGAAATATTATGACTAAGATAATGCAGAATAAATTATCATTAGCCTTCAACAGTGTTAAACTAAAAAAATATAACGAATATCAAGTTTAACTGCAGCGGAACAAGCAATCCATTAAAAGAGTCAAGTAAAAAATAAAATCTATTATCTTCTATGATTTAAAAGGTTTTTCAATACTGTTATCGCTGGGACTCAGCTTAATAAAATAATCCACATCATCGAATCACCCCTGCATTACGGCCAAGGATATTCGTGTATTCATTAATGGTCATGATCATGCCAACAACTGTTCATCAATGCACTACGGCCAATGATGACTTTTACCACATCATTTGTAACATTACGGTCATGATTATACCGAATAATCCCTGGTCATAATCATATCAAGCCCATCTATGCATTACAGGCCACAGATGACTTTTAACATTTTATAAACATGAGGACGATGACAATGATATAAGAATTCAATAAAACAAATTCAAGAATTAATTTATCCAAGAATTAACAACGTCCAAATTGTCAACATGATACTGCTTTGTGGAGTAAAATTTAAGAATGCTTAGAAGAATATTTTCATGAAAAGATACTGGATAAAACACAATTATCAAGGATATTCTACAAATTTCATGGAGTATAGAAGTCAAAACTTAACCAACTGAGTATAATAAAGAATGGAATAACAAAAGAAATTACCATACATGCGATAGACCGCACAGACAGGATATTCCAACAGAATAATAAATAATAAAATCAGGTCCGGCGTAAACGCACAGACAGGATATTCCGACAAAATAATAAATAATGGAACCAGATCCGGTGTAAAACACACAGACAAGATGTTCCAACAGAATAATAACAAGACGAAACCAGGTCCGGTGTAAAATACACAGACAGGATGTTCCAACAGAATAATAATAGACATCAAGTTTAACTGCAGCGGAACAAGTAATTCATTAAAAGAGTCAAGTAGAAAATAAACTCTACTATCTTTTATGATTTAAAAGATTTTTCAACACTGTGATCGCTGGGACTCAGCTTGATAAAATAATCCACATCATCGAATCACCCCTGCACTACGGCCAAGGATATTCGTGTATTCATTAATGGTCATGATCATGCCAACAACTGTCCATCAACGCACTACGGGTTAATGAGGACTTTTATCACATTATTTGTAACATTACGGTCATGATTATACCGAATAATCCCTGGTCATAATCATACCAAATCCATCTATGCACTACAGGCCACAGATGACTTTTAACATTTTATAAACATGAGGATGATGACAATGATATAAGAATTCAATAAAACAAGTTAAAGAATTAATTTATCCAAGAATTAACAACGTCCAAATTGTCAACATGATACTGCTTTGTGGAGTAAAATTTAAGAATGCTTAGAAGAATATTTTCATAAAAAGATACTGGATGAACCGCAATTATCATGGATATTCTACTAATTTCATGGAGTATAGAAGTTAAAACTTAAACAACCGAGTATAGTAAAGAATGGAATAACAAAAGTAATCACCCGGCATGCGATAGACCGCACAGACAAGTTATTCCAACAGAATAATAAATAATGGAACCAGGTCCGGCGTAAACGCACAGACAGGATATTCCGACAGAAGAATAAATAATGGAACCAGGTCCGGTGTAAAACACACAGACAGGATGTTCCAACAGAATAATAACAAGACGGAACCAGGTCCGATGTAAAACACACAGACAGGATGTTCCAACAGAATAATAATAAAAACGGAACCAGGTTCGGTGTAAAACACACAGACAGGATGTTCCAACAGAATAATAATAAAAACGGAACCAGGTCCGGTGTAAAACACACAGACAGGATGTTCCACAGAATAACAGAAGAATGTCACCAAGTATAGGGTAGACCGCGTATACAGGTTATTCCAACAGAATAATAAATAACGAAATAACAACAGTTCTCTTCATGAATAAGAAAGAATAACACCCCTTACCGTTTTAAAGAAGAACTGAAATAAGGAAGCAGTTAAGTAGCAGAATACTCTTCTTCTCTCTCTCTATAGTTTCTCTCTATAGTTTCTCTCTCTAGAGTTCAGTGAATTCGTAAGAAATAATGAAGGAATGAGCTGCTATTTATAGAAAAATAGAATACATAGTAACTAATCCATGAACGGTCCAGATTGATTACTTTAATCTAACGGTCCATATTTAAAGAAAAATCTTTTAAATAAAATATAATATATTCTATTTATAGAATAACTTTAATAAAGTATTCTGTTTTATATAAAAAGATGTTTCTGTTTTATTACGTTAATAATACGAATAAAACAAAACGTCATTATCGCTAAATAATTCATATTATTAACTGACAATAATTGAATCAAACTGAGTGACTTCTCACATAAGCATTAATAATCAATACCGTGTGCTACTATGCAACCACACATATTACTGCACTTTTACTACCGAGTAGTTCAACAGTATCAATGGTAAAACTTCCGCCGTTATTTTTAATAAAATATTTTTGTCGTTTTCTCAATCCGACAATAATTCCGTTGTGGGGTCCACCAATGATTATGCCGTTGTACGAATATTCCCTGTTAAAACGAATATTTCCCGACCAATCGAATATTATATAACAACTTGCGTACTTTGCAAAATTTATAAATATTACCCACAACTATAACATTATATCAAATTAACTCCATAATATTCAAAAATGATATTTATAGAAAATTCATCTTTATTTATAAAAGTTGGGGTCTTACAACCTCCCCTTCTTATGAAATTTCGCCCTCGAAATTAGGGTACGTACCTGGTATGTCGAAGAGGTAAGGATACCTTGATTTCATTTCAGATTCTAACTCCCAAGTCATTTCCTCAACATCGTGGTTTCTCCACAAAACTTTGACTTGAGGTATAACCTTGGAGCGTAGAATATGTTCCTTCTTATCCAAAATTTGAACAGGAACTTCTTCATACGTCAAATCCTCCGCTATTTCGTCCGGTTCTAACTCAATAATGTGGTTCGGGTATTCCACATATTTGCGTAACATGGATATGTGAAAAACGTTATGAACACGAGACATACTTGGCCGTAAAGTGAGTCTATAAGCCACAGTTCCTACTCGATCGAGGATTAAAAATAGACCGATGAATCGAAGATTGAGCTTTCCTCTCTTTTCAAATCTCGTAACTCCTTTCCATGGAGCAATACGTAAGAACACATGATCTCCTACATCAAATTTCACGTCCATTCGATGAAGATCAGCATAACTCTTTTGTCGATCTTGTGAGGTTTTTATACGTTGTCGGATCGTTTGAATCTTTTCTGTAGTCATACGTACCAACTCCGGTCCCAACAACGTTGCTTTACCCACCTCATCCCAGCATACTGAAGAACGACATTTTCTTCCATACAATGCTTCGAATGGAGCCATGCCAATACTTGCTTGATAATTGTTGTTGTAGAAAAACTCCACCAATGGTAAGAACTTGTCCCAACTTCCCTTGAAGTCAAGGACACAGAGTCTTAATAAATCTTCTAGAGTTTGAATAGTCCTCTCTGATTGTCCGTCCGTCTGAAGATGATATGCTGAACTAAATCGTAAATATGTGCCCATAGCTTTTTGTAAACTAACCCAAAATCGTGAAGTGAATCTTGGGTCTCGATCAGAAACTATGGATACTGGCATACCATGCAGTCTTACAATCTCGTTTATGTACATACGAGCAAGACGTTCAAGTGTATAAGTTTCTCGTATCGGTAAGAAATGAGCAGACTTGGTCAATCTATCAACAATGACCCAAATCGCATCAATACCTTGAGAAATCTTAGGAAGACTAGTAACGAAATCCATGGTAATATGCTTTCACTTCCATTTTGGAATTTCAAGTGGTTGCAATGGACCTTTTGATACTTGATGCTCCGCTTTGACTCGTTGACAAGTTAAACACCTTGAGATAAACAGCGCTATCTCTCTCTTCATATTGCTCCACCAAAATGTATGACGAAGATCATGATACATTTTGGTACTTCCAGGATGGATTACAAACGGTGTGTTGTGCGCCTCCATCATAATTTCATACTTTAAATCAGGGTTGTTAGGAACACAAAGTCTGGAGTTGACTCGAAGTATTCCTTCTTCATCGATTCTTGCTTCTGGCATAGAACCTTCTTGCACTTTCTTCCTCATACGCATCAGCTCCAGGTCTGTAGCTTGAGCAGCTTTAACTTTATCGATTAAAGTTGGTTCTACTCGTATATTCGTCATCATCACATGGGTCCCTGGAGTCTTTAACTCTATCTCCATCCTTTGCAAGTCACACAAAATGAGCCTTTGTGTTGACAATATCGCACTCATACTTGCATATGATCTTCTGCTCAATGCGTCAGCTACCACGTTCGCTTTTCCAGGATGGTATTGAATGATATGATCATAATCATTTAACAGTTCAAGCCAACGTCGTTGTCGCATGTTGAGTTCCATTTGAGTGAAGAAATATTTGAGGCTTTTATGATACGTAAAGATCTCCACATTCTCCCCATACAAGTAATGCCTCCAAATTTTAAGTGCAAAGACAACAGCTGCCAACTCTAGATCATGAGTAGGATAATTCCTCTCATATTCCTTGAGTTGTCTTGATGCATAGGCTATGACTTTTTCATGTTGCATGAGAACGCATCCCAACCCTTTGCTCGAAGCATCACTGTAGATGAAAAATCCCTCCGAGCCAGATTGTATTGTTAGAACAGGTGCTGAAATGAGTCTCCTCTTGAGTTCTTGAAAACTCTTCTCACATTCTTTGCTCCAACTGAACTTTGTATCTTTCCGAGTCAGCTGAGTTAATGGAGTAGCGATTCGAGAAAATCCTTCCACGAATCTCCGATAATAACCAGCTAAACCAAGAAAGCTACGTACTTCGGTCACTGATTTAGGTTGCTTCCAGCTTTGAATAGTTTCAATCTTTGTCGGGTCAACCGATATTCTACGACTTGATACTACGTGCCCAAGGAATGCTACCTCCTCCAACCAGAACTCGCATTTCTTCAACTTGGCATAAAGCTTGTATTCACGAAGCTTTTGGAGTACCAGCCTCAAGTGTTGCTCATGATCTTCACGGCTTTTGGAATAAATAAGGATGTCATCAATAAAGACGACCACAAAGTGATCCAAATATTCCTTGAATACCCGGTTCATCATATCCATGAAGGCAGTAGGAGCATTAGTCAATCCAAAGGACATGACTAGGAATTCATAATGCCTGTACCGAGTTCTGAAAGCCGTCCTTGGAATATCCTCAGTTCTAACCTTCAGCTGATGATATCCAGAACGAAGATCGATCTTTGAAAAGAATTGTGCTCCTTGCAACTGGTCAAACAGGTCATCAATACGTGGCAATGGGTACCTATTTTTGATGGTGACATGATTCAACTCCCGATAATCAATACAAAGTCGCATACTTCCATCTTTCTTCTTCACGAATAGCACAGGAGCACCCTAAGGAGAAGTACTAGGACGAATAAAGCCAATGTCTAACAATTCCTGTAGTTGGATCTTTAACTCCTGAAGTTCAATAGGAGCCATTTGATATGGGACTTTGGAAAAGAGTTTTGTACCGGGTTCAAGGTCGATACAAAATTCAATTTCACGCTCTGGGGGTAGGCCAGGAAGTTCTTCAGGGAATACGTCAGGGAATTTATTAACAATAGAAATATCATTCAAAACTGACGTATTTTTGTTTAGATCCGTGACATGAGCTAAGAAAGCTTGACATCCGTTTTTTAATAAACGAATAGCTTTATGGCTTGAGATGACATCGATTGATTTTAATGGTTTGGTTGCTTGAATTCGCATAATAGGTCGATTAGGAATATGAAAGCTAACAACCTTACGAAAATAATCAATTTTTGCATGATGAGTAGTTAACCAATCAATCCCTAGAATCACGTCAAATGCAAGTATTTTTAATGAAATCAGATCGACAGGTAATGTGTGGGTACCAACTTGAACCAAACAAGACTTATAAACCGTAGATGTAATGAAGGTTTCTCCCAATTGAGTTTCAACAGATAAATCAAAGTCTAATTTCTCCAGAGTCAAATTTAATCGATGAGCGCAAGTAGTAAAAATAAAAGAATGGGTAGAACCGGTATCAAATAAAGTATAGACTTCTTTAGAGTTTATGATAAGCTTACCCGTGATGACCTCATTCGGGTTCCTTACTTTCTAGGAGGTCACAACAAACGCTCTCCCTTGCACTACCGATTTTGACTTTTCTGGGACGGCCATTGGTGTCTCCATCTTGGCTGAACTTGTTTTTGGTAAACGACAAAATCGAGCTAAATGACCTTCTCTTCCACAATTATAACATGCTTTAGACGGCATCTGTGACAACCCCAAAATAGGTCCATTCCACCCAACCCATTTTGAGTCGTCAAATACATGGTACAGAAAATAACTACAACTTTATTACAACAATTGTCGTGCAAAATACAACAACACATATGCTGTGAGTTTGGATACAAATATATACCAAATGTGACTCATGTTCCAACCGTGGACATCACCTCACAATAACACCTTACATAAAGGTATAGTCAAAAACTGTTTTAGAAACTAGAATCTTTGGGAAGTACTCAAGGAAACCTTCGTACATGGGAGGCCATGCGTCTAGGTTATGATAGATATCATATGGCCACAGAATTATCCTTGGTTGACCCAATAGACCCCAAAGAAAAATGAGAAGATTACTATCATATTCTTCCCAATGGTGAGTCTTCTCTTGACTTATCATTATCTCCACTGTATCTAACTGAGAATTATACTTCAAACAAACACCAAGATTATATAGGTAGTGCTCGTATATATACTCAGCAAGTGGATGAGCACATCCCTGTCTTATGATGACACGAGGTTGTATGTCATTAGACATCTTGTATGATAGTGGCAAACCACCCTTCCAACGTTGGGTTCGCCTCACCCTATTGGATTCACCAAATATAACTACTAAATGAACTTTTCTATACTGCTTCGGGAGAACATCCACAGCTAGAGACCACCGTTCTATTTCCCCGTTACCCTCGCTCGACCCAGCTACACTCTTATTACCTGAAAGGAATTGTGAAGCAAAAGGGTGAGCACAACTAGCTCAGTAAAGAATATCATGACTAAAGATAATTAAATTATCAATAGCCTTCATCAATAATAAATCAGAGATTTAGAACATATGGTAAATGATAAAAATTTCAACCATAGTTGCAGCGGAACGAGCAATCCATTAGAAGAGTCAAATAGACTATAAAGTCTATTATCTTCTCCATGTTAAAATTCATCAACAATGTTTTATCCATGTAACATCACTCAACAGTTCCTTTCCACAATCATATGAATAACTCATAATCATAATTGTGACTATAAATTTTTCTTCGCACCCAGGACGAAGAATATTTTCATCACCTGTCTTTACCTGAAACATCAAAGATCATGGTTATACCAAATCACAATTCCTGTTTATAATCATACTAACAAATCCATCTTTGCACTACGGGCCAAAGATATTCATCAACAAACCATCTTTGCACTACGGGCCAAAGATATTCATCAACAAACCATCTTTGCACTACGGGCCAAAGATATTCAACAACAGTTCATCTTTGCACTACAGGCCAAAGATATTCAACAACAGTTCATCTTTGCACTACAGGCCAAAGATATTCATCAACAGGCCATCTTTGCACTACATGCCAAAGATATTCATCAACAATTCATATTTGCACTACAGGCCAAATATATTCATATCTCAAAGAAATATATAATCATTTCAGAATTTATATAAACAATAATTATAACCATGTTGATCAATTCACCTTTGCACTTAAGCTTAAGATATTCAATTATAAATTCAATGGTCATGATCATACCAGTCACAATTCAACTTTGCACTATAGGCCAAAGAGAACCCTAGTCATGATCATACCAATAATCTACCCATCTTTACACTCCAGTGAAAGAGAATTTCAACATCAGGGTTATAAAAATGTTATATATGATGATAAAAATAATATGATCAACATATAGTTTTTAATCTCAAGAGTAATATTCGTAACTCATGAATAGTAACCCCGACACAAAAGATAGAAATTCTACAATAAAATTCATACCAATATTTCGGTATAATGATATTGAAAGAATAACATTACTTAAATTTATAAACAATTTATTTTAATTGTTTACACTTTACTAATTAATGCATTTAATCATCATAAAATGTCAACTCTTACAATTTCATCATCAATAACCAAAACCCTCATCAAAAATCTGCATATACCTCATATAGGATTCTCAAGCCATAAAATCCTATTTTCCAATTTTCTTTCTTCACAAAACATATTTAATTCATTTACTCATAACTAGACTATTTTTATGAAAAATATCAAATCAGTTCTATAAATATTTCTTTTCTGGGATTTAGCATAATATAGTCCCATAGTGAACATATATTTTTCTCAGAATTTTTAAAAGTCATTTACTATTTTTCATATGGCCAAAATAGCCGAATATTTAGACATTTATCAAAAATTGTACTTTTGTCCAAAAATTCTGAAATTTACAGAGTATACTTCTATCATATACATGTACTCCCAATAAAAATTTCATCAATTTTGGAGTTAACCACAAGGAATTATAAGCGGTTACTTTTAAAATAGTCTTTTCTCATAAAATTCATAACTCTCAATCTATACATCCAAAAATCACCATTTTTGGACACAATCAAGAAAACTCATCAAAATATCATTTCAAATTTTTCCAGAATTTTTGAAGGTCAGAAAAATTACGAAACTGAAAAACATAACAACCCTTATAATTTCTTACTATCCCTTACTATCCCTTACAATCCCTTACTATCCCTTACTATCCCTTACCATCCCTTACCTCAAAAGAGCAGTACTTCTGACTGGATATCGGATATGATGCTGAAGGAAACTTGCACTAATGAATAGCAACTCACCAAGTATCTAAAAACTCACAAAATATGCTTCATAATATAGAGAGAGAAAGAGAGAAAACTTATGTTTCTGGTGTGATTTTCAATTCTAACTTAGCCCTCTATTTATAGGAAAATTTTGGTAGGTTTGACCTGCAACCTGATGGCTTTACCTGCTACTATTCCCACCCACCACATTTGAAATATAATTCAGCACATTTCTTCACCAACCACAAGTGGGCCCACCAATTCTAGAATTTTCCACCAAAATGATAAACTCCGAAAATTCAACAATTTCTAAACCAGTCATCTCGTAAAATTCATAACAAATCATACGTTCATTTTTAACGGTTCAAAATTTGTGGACATATACTCAACTTATATATGTATAACATATCCAAAAATTACCACGATCCAACGGTCGGATTAAAAATTATAACCCCCGCAAAATATCTCAAAAATCCTGATTTTTAATACCTCCATTCCGACAAAAATACGGATAAAAATCTCAACATTAACTCCTTCATTTTTTAACCACAAAAATATATCCCTCATTTATATCCCCATAAAATAAATATTTTCTTATCATATGAATCAATAATTAATTATTCACAAATAATATTACAGAATCACATTTATGACAACCAGGCCGTTCCCAGGAAAGAGGGGGCTTTCCAATAAGGATTTCTCCTTACTGGCGCGCAATTAGATGACCAAACCTCTCCTTAGACAGAACTTTCTAGACATTGCCAATAATGCTATCTAATAATACTATTCAAATAATATGAATTATTGATCTGATAATAGAAAATACTGTGCAGCAACAATTATTGAAACAACAATAATATAAAATATCAACGCAGCAATTATTGAATCAATAAAATAAAATATTGAACAGTAATTACTGTAACAATTATTGAGTAGTGCCTTCTTACGTAAGAATCAATAATTTCAAAAATACTATGCAATACCGTGTGCTACTGTGCAATAACGCGTATTACTGTATTTTAACCACCGGGTATTCCAGCAGTGTTAACAGTAACAACTACGCCGTTATTTGTAAAAACTCAAATTTGTCGTTTTCTTCACCCGACAGTTATTCGTTATGGGGCCCACAAATAGCTGCGCCGTCGTACGAATATTCCCGACAGAAAGAATATTCTACGACCAAACGAATATTCCCCGACAACAATGAATATTTTATAACCACTTGCTTATTTTAAAAAATTTCATATTTCACCCTTAATTTTTTATCAATTTAACCATTTACTGAATAGTAATTATAAGAAAAATTGAATACTTTTATTTCATAAAATTCGGGGTCTTACAATCTCCCCTCCTTATGAAATTTCGTCCCCGAAATTTACGTACCTGGTATTTCAAAGAGTTGAGAATACCTTGCTTTCATTTCAGATTCCATCTTCCCTGTCATCATGATTTCTCCATTGCTCATCTCCTGTATTTCAATATCATTCTAGAATACAGCTTCAAAACAAGGGTTAATTGAACAAATTAACATATCACATAATATCCCGATATTATGACTGACCAACAAATAAGCTTAGGTAGGACACACTAGCGAAGGATTTACTCATCTCTCCCTCCTAGTTATATTCCCCGATCTCCGCCAGAGATCATATCCCAAGCTCTGATACCACCTGTGAAAACCCCAAAATAGGTCCATTCCACCCAACCCATTTTGAGTCGTCAAATACATGGTACAGAAAATAACTACAACTTTATTACAACAATTGTCGTGCAAAATACAACAACACATATGCTGTGAGTTTGGATACAAATATATACCAAATGTGACTCATGTTCCAACCGTGGACATCACCTCACAATACACCTTACATAAAGGTATAGTCAAAAACTGTTTTAGAAATTAGAATCTTTGGGAAGTGCTCAAGGAAACCTTCGTACATGGGAGGCCATGCGTCTAGGTTATGATAGATATCATATGGCCACAGAATTATCCTTGGTTGACCCAATAGACCCCAAAGAAAAATGAGAAGATTACTATCATATTCTTCCCAATGGTGAGTCTTCTCTTGACTTATCATTATCTCCACTGTCTCTAATTGAGAATTATACTTCAAACAAACACCAAGATTATATAGGTAGTGCTCGTATATATACTCAGCAAGTGGATGAGCACATCCCTGTCTTATGATGACACGAGGTTGTATGTCATTAGACATCTTGTATGATAGTGGCAAACCACCCTTCCAACGTGGGTTCGCCTCACCCTATTGGATTCACCAAATATAACTACTAAATGAACTTTTCTATACTGCTTGGGAGAACATCCACAGCTAGAGACCACCGTTCTATTTCCCCGTTACCCTCGCTCGACCCAGCTACACTCTTATTACCTGAAAGGAATTGTGAAGCAAAAGGGTGAGCACAACTAGCTCAGTAAAGAATATCATGACTAAAGATAATTAAATTATCAATAGCCTTCATCAATAATAAATCAGAGATTTAGAACATATGGTAAATGATAAAAATTTCAACCATAGTTGCAGCGGAACGAGCAATCCATTAGAAGAGTCAAATAGACTATAAAGTCTATTATCTTCTCCATGTTAAAAATTCATCAACAATGTTTTATCCATGTAACATCACTCAACAGTTCCTTTCCACAATCATATGAATAACTCATAATCATAATTGTGACTATAAATTTTTCTTCGCACCCAGGACGAAGAATATTTTCATCACCTGTCTTTACCTGAAACATCAAAGATCATGGTTATACCAAATCACAATTCCTGTTTATAATCATACTAACAAATCCATCTTTGCACTACGGGCAAAGATATTCATCAACAAACCATCTTTGCACTACGGGCCAAAGATATTCATCAACAAACCATCTTTGCACTACGGGCCAAAGATATTCAACAACAGTTCATCTTTGCACTACAGGCCAAAGATATTCAACAAATTCATCTTTGCACTACAGGCCAAAGATATTCATCAACAGGCCATCTTTGCACTACATGCCAAAGATATTCATCAACAATTCATATTTGCACTACAGGCCAAATATATTCATATCTCAAAGAAATATATAATCATTTCAGAATTTATATAAACAATAATTATAACCATGTTGATCAATTCACCTTTGCACTTAAGCTTAAGATATTCAATTATAAATTCAATGGTCATGATCATACCAGTCACAATTCAACTTTGCACTACAGGCCAAAGAGAACCCTAGTCATGATCATACCAATAATCTACCCATCTTTACACTCCAGTGAAAGAGAATTTCAACATCAGGGTTATAAAAATGTTTTATATATGATGATAAAAATAATATGATCAACATATAGTTTTAATCTCAAGAGTAATATTCGTAACTCATGAATAGTAACCCCGACACAAAAGATAGAAATTCTACAATAAAATTCATACCAATATTTCGGTATAATGATATTGAAAGAATAACATTACTTAAATTTATAAACAATTTATTTTAATTGTTTACACTTTACTAATTAATGCATTTAATCATCATAAAATGTCAACTCTTACAATTTCATCATCAATAACCAAAACCCTCATCAAAAATCTGCATATACCTCATATAGGATTCTCAAGCCATAAAATCCTATTTTCCAATTTTCTTTCTTCACAAAACATATTTAATTCATTTACTCATAACTAGACATTTTTATGAAAAATATCAAATCAGTTCCAAAAATATTTTTTTTTTGGGATTTAGCATAATATAGTCCCATAGTGAACATATATTTTTCTCAGAATTTTTAAAAGTCATTTACTATTTTTCATATGGCCAAAATAGCCGAATATTTAGACATTTATCAAAAATTGTACTTTTGTCCAAAAATTCTGAAATTTACAGAGTATACTTCTATCATATACATGTACTCCCAATAAAAATTTCATCAATTTTGGAGTTAACCACAAGGAATTATAAGCGGTTACTTTTAAAATAGTCTTTTCTCATAAAATTCATAACTCTCAATCTATACATCCAAAAATCACCATTTTTGGACACAATCAAGAAAACTCATCAAAATATCATTTCAAATTTTTCCAGAATTTTTGAAGGTCAGAAAAATTACGAAACTGAAAAACATAACAACCCTTAAAATTCTTACTATCCCTTACTATCCCTTACAATCCCTTACTATCCCTTACTATCTTACCATTACCTCAAAAGAGCAGTACTTCTGACTGGATATCGGATATGATGCTGAAGGAAACTTGCACTAATGAATAGCAACTCACCAAGTATCTAAAAACTCACAAAATATGCTTCATAATATAGAGAGAGAAAGAGAGAAAGCTTATGTTTCTGGTGTGATTTTCAATTCTAACTTAGCCCTCTATTTATAGGAAAATTTTGGTAGGTTTGACCTGCAACCTGATGGCTTTACCTGCTACTATTCCCACCCACCACATTTGAAATATAATTCAGCACATTTCTTCACCAACCACAAGTGGGGCCCACCAATTCTAGAATTTTCCACCAAAATGATAAACTCCGAAAATTCAACAATTTCTAAACCAGTCATCTCGTAAAATTCATAACAAATCATACGTTCATTTTTAACGGTTCAAAATTTGTGGACATATACTCAACTTATATATGTATAACATATCCAAAAATTACCACGATCCAACGGTCGGATTAAAAATTATAACCCTCGCAAAATATCTCAAAAAATCCTGATTTTTAATACCTCCATTCCGACAAAAATACGGATAAAAATCTCAACATTAACTCCTTCATTTTTAACCACAAAAATATATCCCTCATTTATATCCCATAAAATAAATATTTTCTTATCATATGAATCAATAATTAATTATTCACAAATAATATTACAGAATCACATTTATGACAACCAGGCCATTCCCAGGAAAGAGGGGGCTTTCCAATAAGGATTTTCTCCTTACTGGCGCGCAATTAGATGACCAAACCTCTCCTTAGACAGAACTTTCTAGACATTGCCAATAATGCTGTCTAATAATACTATTCAAATAATATGAATTATTGATATGATAATAGAAAATACTGTGCAGCAACAATTATTGAAACAACAATAATATAAAATATCAACGCAGCAATTATTGAATCAATAAAATAAAATATTGAACAGTAATTACTGTAACAATTATTGAGTAGTGCCTTCTTACGTAAGAATCAATAATTTCAAAAATACTATGCAATACCGTGTGCTACTGTGCAATAACGCGTATTACTGTATTTTAACCACCGGGTATTCCAGCAGTGTTAACAGTAACAACTACGCCGTTATTTGTAAAAACTCAAATTTGTCGTTTTCTTCACCCGACAGTTATTCGTTATGGGGCCCACAAATAGCTGCGCCGTCGTACGAATATTCCCCGACAGAAAGAATATTCTACGACCAAACGAATATTCCCCGACAACAATGAATATTTTATAACCACTTGCGTAGTTTGAAAAAATTTCATATATCACCCTTAACTTTTTTATCAATTTAACCATTTACTGAATAGTAATTATAAGAAAAATTGAATACTTTTATTTCATAAAATTCGGGGTCTTACAGCATCGCGCAGTTTGGACTGATGTGCCCCTCCCCTCCGCATTTGAAACATATGATAGGTGGTCGTTCTCCTTCCTTAACAACGGGTGCTGGTGCTGACGTCTTTCCATCATTGTTGAATCTCCTCTTCTTGTAATGACCATTCTTATTGTTTTGGTCCTGATTACCACCGAAGTGGTTACCATTTCTGGCCTGTTGATTCCCTCCACGCTTGTTGTCACCGCTTCGATGACTGCTCTCACTGGTATTATCATTTTGCCGACTGTTCTCTTTTGGTTGCGTTGACTCGTTATCGCGCTTCACTAACTGAGCCCTATTCACAACATCTGAATACAAACACAGTTTATGAGAAATAAGACTCGTAAAAATATTTGAGTCATTCGCTCTTCATTATCCACCAAGTGGGACGCAAACCGGGACAACTCAGCAAATTTAGCCTCATACTGCGACACGGACATATTATTCTGCTCCAATTTGATGAACTCCACCTCCTTCATGTAACGAACACTTTCGGGAAAGTATTTGTCATTGAACAGCTCTTGGAACTTCTCCCAAGATATCTTCAGTGCGGCAGGTTGAGTACGCTTAATCGATTCCCACCAGTAATCTGCCTCTCCTCGCAACATAAAGGTGGCAAAGGGAACCTTTTGCTCCTCGGAGCATCCCAAGACATCAAATATCTTGGTAATCTGCTTTATTCATGTTTCCGCTATAAGTGGTTTTGGCTCTGCCTTAAACTCTGGTGGTCACAGCTCCTTGAACTGTTTAGCGGTGACCGTCCGAGAGTTTTCAGTGTTTCCACCTATATTTTGGACAGGAGCCGTTCTCGCTTGCTGTTGCATGAAGTACATAATGTTTCTGAACATTCCATCATTCATCATCTAGTCAGTGTTGTTGTTTGCATGAGGATTGTCACCTTCCTGATGAACATTATCCTGATTATTGATATGTGGTGAATCAACATTTGTCTGTGCTCCATTGCTATTCTCAACATTCTCAGATGCCATTTTCAGATACTGCCACAAAATAAAAGTTAATTGATATGTCATATATTATCCTTATATTATGACCGACCAATTAAATACCATGCAAATAAACTTAGGTAGGTCATACTAGCGAAGGAATTCCCCGTCTCTCCCCTCCTAGTTCTATTCTCACATCTTAGCCAGGGATCATATCCCTAAGCTCTGATACCAACTGTGACGCCCCCAAAATTAGGTATACATCACCCATCTTGGGTCGTCAGATACATAGTATAGAATACAAATACAACTTACTAATACAACTGTCGTGTACAATACGACAAAACATAAACTGTGAGTTTGAATATAAATATTATCTTCTAGAGAGTATTCATACTCAAAAGGAGTCCTCATTACATTTATTAACACACTATTACATAGAATAGTGAGGACTACTAACTAATACTATCATTGGAGACCATCACTCGTTTCCCGACTTGTCCCAGCTACGTTCTCATTTCCTGAAGAGAACAGTGAAAGAAAGGGTGAGCTCAACTAGCCCAGTAAGAAATATTATGACTAAGATAATGCAGAATAAATTATCATTAGCCTTCAACAATGTTAAACTGATAAAATATAATAGACATCAAGTTTAACTGCAGCGAAACAAGCAATCCATTAAAAGAGTCAAGTAGAAAATAAACTCTACTATCTTTTATAATTTAAAAGGTTTTTCAACACTGTGATCGCTGGGACTCAGCTTGATAAAATAATCCACATCATCGAATCACCCCTGCACTACGGCCAAGGATATTCGTGTATTCATTAATGGTCATGATCATGCCAACAACTGTCCATCAACGCACTACGGGCCAATGAGGACTTTTACCACATCATTTATAATATTACGGTCATGAATATACCGAATAATCCCTGGTCATAATCATACCAAGTCCATCTATGCACTACAGGCCACAGATAACTTTTAACATTTTATAAACACGAGGATGATGACAATGATATAAGAATTCAATAAAACAAGTTCAAGAATTAATTTATCCAAGAATTAACAACGTCCAAATTGTCAACATGATACTGCTTTGTGGAGTAAAATTTAAGAATGCTTAGAAGAATATTTTCATGAAAAAATACTGGATGAACCGCAATTATCAAGGATATTCCACTAATTTCATGGAGTATAGAAGTTAAAACTTAACCAACCGAGTATAGTAAATAATGGAATAACTAAAGAAATCACCCGGCATGCGATAGACCGCACAGACAGGTTATTCCAACAGAATAATAAGTAATAGAACCAGGTCCGGCGTAAACGCACAGACAGGATATTCCGACAGTATAATAAATAATGGAACCAGGTCCGGTGTAAAACACACAGACATGATGTTCCAACAGAATAATAATAAAAAACGGAACCAGGTCCGGTGTAAAAACAACAGACAGGATGTTTCAACAGAATAATAATAAAAACGGAACCAGGTCCGGTGTAAAAACACACAGACAGGATATTCCAACAGAATACAGAAGAATGTCACCAAGTATAGGGTAGACCGCGTATACAGGTTATTCCAACAGAATAAATAAATAATGAAATAACAACAGTTCTCTTCATGAATAAGAAAGAATAACACCCCTTACCGTTTTAAAGAAGAGCTGAAATAAGGAAGTAGTTAAGTAGTAGAATACTCTTCTTCTCTCTCTCTATAGTTTCTCTTTATAGTTTCTCTTTCTATAGTTCAGTGAATTCATAAGAAATAATGAAGGAATGAGCTGCTATTTATAGAAAAATAGAGTGCATAGTAACTAATTCATGAACGGTCCAGATTGATTACTTTAATCTGACGATCCATATTTAAAGAAAAATATTTTAAATAAAATATAATATATTCTATTTATAGAATAACTTTAATAAAGTATTCTGTTTTATATAAAAAGATGTTTCTGTTTTATTACGTTAATAATACGAATAAAACAAAACGTCATTATCGCTAAATAATTCATATTATTAACTGACAATAATTGAATCAAACTGAGTGACTTCTCACATAAGCATTAATAATCAATACCGTGTGCTACTATACAACAACACGTATTACTGTACTTTTACTACCGAGTAGTTCAACAGTATCAATGGTAAAACTTCCGCCGTTATTTTTAATAAA